>JAOUZG010044942.1:4185066-4213393 GCA_026289955.1 Argiope argentata | reverse complement strand
CACACACACACACACACACACACACACACACACACACACACACACACACACACACACACACACACACACACACACACACACATATTGTGCTTTATTATAAGTAAAGATAACGATAAATATTAGAGTACACTGGATAGGGTTATGTAAGAAATATTATGTAGATCCGGTGGCCCTCACGCCTTTATGCAATCTTTTTCCGAAATTTTCCAAACCATTTGGCATAAATGTGGCTAAATTACGTTGATACAATGTTGAATTTCTTTTTTTCAATGTACATGTGCTTATGCGCATGTTGGCACAGACCTTTGACTTCAAATAACCTAATCTATACTACTATTATAAATATGAAAGTTTGGATGGATGATGTGAGTCAATCACGCCAGAACGGCTGAACCAAATTGGACGAAATTTAGCACGGAGATAGATTGTAGTTTAAAATTGGACATAGGTGACTATTTATTCCGGTTAATTGAATGACCAATTCTTTATTAATTAAAAACTAACTTTTCCGCCAAAAATCTTCATTTCCTCAACGCCAAATGAGTAAGACTCTAGTTTTTTTTTCTTCTCACGCTGATAAGGTTAGGCTTAACATATTTTAGACTGATTATTTAAAACGATTCTGCTTATTTTCTTTGTGTTTGATGCCTTCGAAATTAAACATTGTTAATGAATCAATTTTTCCGATTAATTCTAAAGTATTTTTGAATTAAAATGAAATAGAATAAAGAAAATTATAAATTTCTAATCTGTATCGCGTTTCCCGAACTGGCGTAGAAAATTCAAGCATTTGCGTTGTTCCAATAAGCGTTGAAAATTCACGCAGGCGCAATATGTTCTGATTATCGATTCCTTCATTTTCGACGGATGAGAACTTGATAGATAAATGTTAACATTTTCCCTTGCATCTTTCAATGATTTACGAGTTTCTTTATTATATCATATCAGATTTTCACAACAACATGATGATATGCTTTGATGATATTTTACATTGTGATTAGACCGTCAGTTCTCACACATACACATTAAAATTTTCACACGAATGAAGATAGTAACCTCATAAAAAGAAATCCAATAGATTGTTGTACTGTGGCCGCCATATTTCATTATTTTTGAAATATTGTTCTATAATGAAAACATGTTATCTTATCTGTAAAGCTCCATTTTTACTAACCCTTAACTACAGCCGTGAAATGGTTTTTTTTAATGGTGACAAATTTAAATCTTGTGTTAACTGTGAGAAATCAGTTATTTTTCCCTATCAACTGGGTACTTAGCACTATATTTGTAATAATTGCTATTCATATGGAAATTCTTGACATAATCTGATACCATATTTTGCATTCCCGTGCAGAAATAAAGCTGTTACTTTTGTTACTGACCAAGAAGTATGTTTCAAGTCATTGTCATCTTAAAATATTTTGCCGGAAAAAAGAAGCCATAAAGTTTCAAAATGGTCAAAGAAGAATGTTTTAAAGCGTCTCTTATACGAAGAACGCACTTGGCGTATCGATTTTATGTTAAACATTATCGAAACAATTATGAAATAGCCGCATTATTATTTTAATTATGTTTGTGTCTTGCAGATGCTTTGAACTAATCGGTGTGCCTACGCATAATTTCGATTGTAATACAGCTGCTCAGTAAATAGCTCATAGAATTTATCTTTTAGATGATTCGCATACAAAAAATTAATAAAAAACACTTCTCACGCTCCCATTAATCTCACACTTTTCGAATATAAATTCGACAATTCGAACACAAATGTAATTTTAAAATTAATCCCGGTATCTAACGGCGATCAGAAAGCACCAAGAAAAAATTTCTCCAAATTATGAAAATATAATCAAATGTATTATTATTTACTAGCTCCGTACGCGTAGAAGTTTTGATGTGTATGTGTGAGAACTGTCGGTCTGACGCCAGCTGGGGAAACGCAAATGTGTGAATTTTCTACCACAGTTGTGATAACGCAATACAGATTAGAAATGTTTAATTTACTTCATTGTGTTTTGTTTTAATTCAAAAGTACATCAGAATGAATCCAAAAAAACTTTTAATTAACAATGTTTGATTTTAAATGCATCAAATACTAAGAAAATAAACAGAATCGTTTGAAATAATTGATCGAAAATATGTTAAGCCTAACCTCATTAGCGTGGGAGGAAAACAAAAAAAAATCGAAGTCCGTGATTTGGTAGTGAGTAAATGAAGATTTTTTGTCGAGAAGGCTTTTAACCAATAAAACATTAACCACTCCATTAAACGGAATAAATAGTAGCCTACGTCCTATTCTAGACTATAATCCATCTCTATGTTATATTTCATCCAAATTCGTTCAGCAGCTTGGATACATGATGCTAATCAATCACAGCAGAATAGCTGGACGAAACTGGATAAAATTTGGCACAGAGATAGATTATAGTTTAGAATAGGACATAGGCTACCATTTATTCCGTTTAATGGAGTGGTTAATGTTTTATTGATTAAAAACTAACTGTCCCGCCAAAAAAATCTTCATTTCCCCACCACCAAATGAGAAAGACTTCAGTTTAGTTTTTTTCTCCGCGCTAATGAGGTTAGCCTTAACATGTTTTTGCTCCATTATCTCAAACGATTCTGTTTGTTTTCTTAGTATTCATTGAATTTAAAATATCGAACAATATCGTCGTGATAAAGAAAAATATTTTGTTCTAAGGTTGATAATATTTATAACAATACATTACAAATCAAAAGATAGGAGAATATAATTAGAATTTCTAATAAAATAAGTCTATCAACAACACTTTTGAGATATCTTCCCAATTTTGTAAGGCGTTCGAAATATCGGACAATATCGCCGTAATAAAGAAAAAAATATTTTGTTCTAAGAGTGACAATATTTATTATACATTACAAACCAAAAGATTGGAGAAAATAATTAGAATCTCTAATAAAATAAATTAATCAACAACACTTTTAAGATATCTTCACGATTTCATAAGGCATTCGAAATATCGGACAATATCGTAGATATAACATAAAACGTGTTATGCTTACAGAGATATGGTATCTTCATGATATGTGAAGGCGTTCAAAATATCCAGCAATATCGTCGTGATAAAGAAAAAATATTTTTTGCTAAGATTGATGATATTTATGATAATACATTACAAACCAAAAGATTGGAGAAAATAATTAGAATTTCTAATAAAATAAGTTAATCAACAACACTTTTAAGATATCTTCACGATTTTGTAAGGCATCTGAAATATCGGACAATACCGTCGAGATTACACAAAAGTCTTATGCTAATACTTTATATCCTTATTATATTGGAAGACGTTCAAAATATTGAACAATATCGTTGTGATAAAGAAAAAATATTTTGTACTAACAGTGATAATATTCATAATAATACATTACAAACCAAAAGATAGGAGAAAATAATTAGAATATTGAAATAAAAATTCTGATCTTTAAGGATACCAAAAAGAGAATATTTCTTAAAATCGGTTTCTATTATATTTATCTCCACTTACCCAAGAAAATCGGGCGAGGAATCTGTCACATCCCCGGAGTTTTTTGGCGACGAGTCTCCCAGCGAATGCTGATGTTTGGCTTCACCGAGGGCATGTTGCGGGCTGTAACCTGCAATCGATACGAGCACAAATCGATTACTCACTTAAACCGATTTTGGACGAAGCAAAATAAAAATAAAATCCTACCGCATCTCTTACTTAAGAGACTGCTGAGACAAGAAAATTTGTGTTTAGAAATAATCATTTTAATTATACCAGAAATATTTCCACTCTCTGCATTTTAAATTATTTTTGTAATACTTTCCATAAGGAAGTAAGGAGTGTGAAGATATATTTCTAACTTAACATTTTTCAATAATGGTAACCCCAGATGTCGATCTGCCGTTGCAGTGTATCAATTTTATAATTTTTGGGGCCGGGATGGCCTGGTTGGTAGAGCGTTGGACTCGTACTCCTTAGATAACGAGTTCGAAACTCACCGGCCAAAAGATTCCCCGAGTGTGTGGCGGCTGGTGATCGTAAAATCTGTCGTGGTCGCAAAATCCTCCATGTCGAGAGTAATACCACTGAGGGTACTAGGGCAGAAGTGATCGTTCTCTGTTCCAGGTCTAAATTACGATTTGAGATGAATGAAATGAATTTGCATGAATGAAGTCCGCCCCCTAAAAAGGGATGTGACGTGTGTGTAGCTAAGTCGTACTCTTGGCCCTAGATAGCGCTACTTGTAAAACAGAGAGAAGCATATCTTAGGCTTGAAATCTGTTGATCGTATCAGCGGGGGCTTGTCCATGGCAAGTGCCATTAGTCACAACAATTTTATAATTTCGTCTTTTTCCCAGTTGAAATTTCGGTTACTATTATATGATATTATAAGATATAAATAAATTTTACATCAATCAGAATTCAAAAAGTAAAACCAGCTAAAATTGTCTCCCAAAAACTTTCTTGCATACTCTCCAATATAGGTGCTATCCTAAAGAACGCCTTACAAAGCATCAGCGTACAAAAATTACAAAATATGAACTTTCAGCTAGAATTTAGCATATTTACTGAATCTATCATGTCATCTTTGGCGAGTAGTTTGGCGATTAAAATCTGGTATACTATCAATAATATCCGAAAATCAAATGAGCGTTTTAGGGGCGTTTATCCCAACCAATTGAAAGAAAAATTTACCACAAAACTACACTTTTAGTCACAAAATCACATACCAATTTCAATATTGTTGCGGATCACCAGGTATACTTGTAGAGAGTATTTGGCTGGAGAACAATCAGCAGGCCCCAGTAGAAAACTACAACGATGTATATTTGGCGCGAAGACACTAACACACAGACGGCAAATATATACATCCGAGAGTAACACAGCAGCACACTACAACAGACGGTACTCCGCAAGTAGAAATCGACCACAGAACACAAAGTGGTCAGACAGAATCCACCAGGAGACGAATCCTTGAATCCTCGGCTCTACGGTTCTCTCCTAACGGTTAAAGTTCCCATTGCCTCATCGCTTTAGCTGCCGCCGTACTAACTTGTTGTTGTTGTTATTTATGGCACTTGCCATTGACAAGCCTTGGTGATACATCAGCAGATTTTAAGCAAAATATATGGGTCTCTTGTTTCTAGTGGCACCATCTAGGTCCAAGAGTACGAATTTAGCTACACACTCATCACAGTAGCTTGCACAGCCCCTTTTAACAGGGGGGCACAATCACACATCTCACAGATAGCAAACAGAAGAACAACCATACCCAAATCGAGACTCCCAGAACAAGAGGAAAACGCTCTACCTCAGTGCCAGAAACCCGACTGATTTGCCTACTGATTTCGGACACCAACTGCTACGAAAACTCTCTCGAGAATGATGCGAAGATTCAGAGTAAATGCAGACTTTATTACCTACGAAATGTATTGATGCACACAACGCAAACTACAAATAAACAGCGAATTAACGCTATTCAGTCCTCTAATTACGGGTAAACAGGAGCAATTAAGGGCTAATTAGGGCTCTTGTTGGAACGTAAGACTAAAGAAAAAGACGTTCTCCCAAATCAAGCCAACTATTTCAGATCCCTCTATTAACTAACTCTCTTCTGCTCCTATGGATTGCGTTGAAGGGGAGCCTAGCCTCGAATGGGGCTTATCACCGGTAATGGCAGTCTGCAGAAGGGCTAGCTGTCAGTATGTCGCCATTGTCCTCTGCAATAGGCTCTGAATCTGAAGTTGGAGCCTGATGGTTCTGCTTATGTAGTATTGCCAAAAGGTAGAAGAGGGTGAGGTGGATAGTGTCAGCACTCACTCTCTCTTGCTCCTCCCAGGACGCAGCTTATGTAGCACCCCACTAAAGTGAACAGTAAAACAACGCTGGCACTGGCAAGTGTAGAAATTTCTCCAAAGTTTCCTCGAAACACATCTTTATATCTTATCCTCCATAACACATTTCAGTCTGTAGTAAAAGTTGTTAGCGATCTCATGTCGCCAACACACCTACATTGCCAAAGTAGTCAAATATGGCTATCTTCTGCTTGAAATCCTCTTAGAATAGTCTTTTCTCACTGACGCACTGCTCTGTTACTGTCAATTTTTTACAATCAAACTATTTACATTTACAATTTTTACACAAAAACCCATAAATATTTACATCTAATCTACACAAAATTCATAACAATAAGAAGGTTTATTAAACGGCCTTCCATGACCTATATCATCATCAGTTAGTGCTAACTTTTATCAAAATAATTCAAACCGATAACATTAGTCGTTTTCATTGTTCCGGGCATAGAATCTACTCTATTTTTATAAGCATTGCAATAACAGTTCGGTGTTAATGATGTCGATTAACGCACATTTTAGTCCTTAAATTGTTCGAAATAGTTAAGGAAATTCCTTCCGGTGAGTGAGCTTTACCAAAACCATTAATTAAAACGCGTTAACTTTCAATTGTTTCTTGGTTTGTAAAGAGTAATGAAGAATATAACCCGACCGCTCACTACATCACACTGACGTCGGATTCCCTTACAAATAATTTTTATACAATTAAATTATTATAAATATTTGTATCTAGATGCATATGATTCATAGCAATATATTTGTCATTAGGACTTTGAGTTATCCTGCTTAAATACTTCTGAAAGCACAGATCGACAGACAAGCAATCCTTCGTTGAATTTGGCTCAAAATATGATATATCTGTAGGTTGTGGAAGTTAATTCTGTGCATGGAATTTTATCTTTCTCACTCTCTTCGTTTTGTATGCATTGTTTTCGTTTAAATTTTAACAGGCGATCATACAGATTTCTCTAAGTAATTTTGCTCAAAATTTGATAAAATTCCGCAAATTTGGTGTAAAGCTGGCATATAGAATTATACGTTAACCTTGTAGTGAAATCTATATAAACCAGGTAACATCTCTCGAGCAGAAGGATCCCTTTTGCTTGATCGGCATGTTACTCGGCTATTAACCACAAGATTGGGAGTTTGGGCCTAGCGCAAATCCGCTACACGCCACAACCTCAAAGTGTGTTCGAGTTATCTTTGTCACAAACAGACAGACAAGCGAAGAGAAAATTTCCAAAAATGTTATTTCCGAATTGAAAGGAATCTCAAGCAGAGTGATTCGTTAGAATCTCGATTAAGAATTTTCCGACTATTACTATATTTTGTAAATAGTTCGTATACAAGAGAATAAAACAAAACAAAACAAAAAATTAAAAATCAATGAGACTTTCGGAAGCTTTTTATTTTTACTCTTTCATACAAGCTTTACTTCCTTCCTAAAAAACTCGGACTTTGAGTAATGCTGGGTTTACACGTCGCCTGTAATAAGACGGCAAAACGGTTTTTTTCTCCATTAATTAATAACAAGTGTTTAAATAGAATACTTCTTTATATTCGTTAAGAAACCCAGGTTTAGACAACGTACTTCTTCACAATGCTTTAAAAGCAGATGTTTAGACAGAAATTTTTCACACTTGATAAGAAAACCAGATATTTAGGAAATTCTTTATATTTTTTATTTCTATTAAAATTTATATCCAAAATTTGATACACACCAATCATGTAGGCCATATTAAATATTTTCTACCTAACATGACGAATTTCGACAAACTAACAAATTACTGTTGGTATATGAATGGCAAATTAATGAAAAGTATTAAATAAAGGTGTTAATCATGCTTAGATTATAGTTATTAAGATTAATTGTTTATGTATAAATATTTCTTCTTGTGTACAGCCGACCACCCCGCCACCACTGAACGTAACAGTATCGACAGGATTTGTAGTGGCCGACTGTGGACTGTAGCAATGTCCATCCTCACATTGACCGAATCTGTCAAACTGATATTCCCTTCGAGATAATTGCCCCCAAAGTGGTCAAATACTGACCACCTCCTCCTCCTCTACAAACTTTCAAATAGTTGGGGAAAAACTGACATCTTTAGACATGATGTCCTTAAGAGTCCCAATATTACCTGGTGCCATCAGTACTGAACTCAAGTCATTATTTTCAATTTGCAGATGTTTTTTAGGTTCGCAGATTTCTGTGCATTTCTTTAAGAAGTGGTAAATTCCTCCACAAATGCATTTATTTTCCTGAATTCTTCCAAATTAAGTATAAATACTATCACTATAATAATTCAAGCTTCTCTTTAAAGTCGAAAGGAAAATTCTCACGAAAAAAAAAACCCAATAAATATAAAAAAAAATCTAAAAAAGTTAAATAATAAAATTTTTAATCATAGAACAATTATTTAATTAAATATTTTATAAAACAAATTTATCACCAAACACATGACTCATTGTTAATAAATTTATTAAAAATATACTTTCCTGAATGGCCATTAAAGAAAGACTTTTGCTTTAATCAATTTGTACTTTATAAAAATTCATTAAAAATTTAATATTGTAAATATTACAATATCTCGAGATTACTTGTTTTTAATTCAATACTAGAGAGTGCCATTAGCTGGTGATTTATATGTAACTAAATTTATTAGTTAATTGGTATTAATGTTTTATTGAGAATTTTATACTGTATAAGTTTCTAAAATTATAACGTATCAAGTTTTGTACGAAAGAAATAAAAAAACAATATTCCATTTTTTCGTAATAAAGATTTTCAGAAAGAATGAAATATCATGTCGGAGTATTTGAAAGAATCTGGACAATTCTTTGATTCTTTAAAAGAAATCATTCAAATCTCAAGAGTCTCCTTTAAATCAACAAGTAATTTAAAAACCAATTTTTTAAAATCAATTCATACTTAGGTTAACAAAGAAATTTTTTATTTTAGTTACTTTTTTTAAATAAATGCAACTAATATAAATATGTATAGAAATATGACAGAATCACAACATTAAGAGGCAAAACAGGAAGCGAATTCCTTGGCAATTTTCCATTCTCCTTTCTACACATGGTGTTCGAACTCTCAGTCCAAGGGATGCGAATCCAACGCCCTATCAACCAGACTATAACGGCACGACAATTGCAATTACTATATATAATTAATAGTTATATATAGTACTTTCTAGTTATATATACAATTACTATATAGAATTACTAAATATAATTAATAACCCTATATATAATTACTATAAAAAATTATCGCTAGCGTAGAGCTTTCAACATTAGTTGAGGATTCAAAGTCAATCGTGACAATGCAAAATGCGGGATTTTTCTACATCAGTTGGGGAACGCGATACAGATTAGAAATTTCTAATTTTGTTTATGTTATATTATTTTAATTCAAAAGTAATTCAAAATGAATCGGAAAAATTGATTCATTAACAACGTTTGATTTTAAATCAATCAAACACTAAGAAAATAAAGAGAATCGATTAAAATAATCGGCCGAAAACATGTTAAGCCTAACCTCATTACTGTGCGGGAAAAACAAACTGAATTCGTCACTTATTTGGAGGTGGGGAAATGAAGACTTTTGGCGAGAAAATTCGTTTTTAATTAATTAATAAAAAATTAATGAATTAATATTTGAAAAAAACTGTATTAACATCGAATGCCATCCACTACAAGCTCAAAAAAAATGTATTTGAACTTGATTGAATGAATAAAAACTACTTTATTAACGATTAAAAATTTATATATTTATATAAGGAGAATATGAGCTAATAGTAGGAATTGAAAAAAGAAATTCACTATCACCTATTAGAAATAAATGATGTAAACGCATTAAAATTTTGAGAAAATAACTTTTTTTCATCCATTGTGCAACAATTAAATTAAATTAAATCTTTTTAACATTTTCATCACTCAAACGAAACGTTTAAATGTCTAGCCACAATCGGTTAATTCTAGTTTTAAAAAGAACAAAGTATCTGGCTTGGAATGGAATAATTGAAAAGCCAGACAAGTGTTCCAACAGAATGGAAATGGGATAGCTTAATTTGCTGTCCTCCCCATACAGGGGGCACTACAAATTGAGTTAGGAGACCTCTTTATCCAATTTTCCCCCGATTTCCAGATTCAAAGAGAGAATAAAGCAGCATAACGAATCCTCGGACGGCTTGATTCGAGTCTATATTTATCGTCTGAAAATTCATTTTAATTATTTTTTTAATTATTTAAGTTATAACGGATCGTATTTACTAATGGAATTAGTTTATTTACATTTATAGGAATAAATCATTTGCAGCCAATAAAAAGAAGAATATTTTTCTCCCAAAATGGAGTTAGTAATTAAACGAATTATGTGCTTCCTGAAAATGAAAATTCTCATCTGTATTTGAGAAAATGAAGTATTTTATTTTTTACAAGCCTTAATAATTCACGACTTTTTTAAAATTTTACTAAACAAAGGAAAGAGCATTCTGATTTTGTAATATGTCAGGTAAGTAATTAGAAATTATTTTTCAAATTAATTTTCTTTCATGCTTAGACATCTAAGAGAAATAAAAAAAAATCGGCAAAATGAAGAAAAAAATAGTGAATAATGTAAAAAATAATATCTGCTTGTAACAAAACGATGTTAAGAAAATCAGCAATTTAACATATATTTAAGTTTGTAATGATAGTAGCAAATTTCGTATGAGTTGATTTTTGCTTGACTTGAAGTTTTTAAATAAAGTTATTTATAATTTTATTTGTTTGTTCATGGGAACAAATATAATTTGGATTTCATTTGCATGAAACTTGCATTTGATAACTTAGGAAAAAAATTATATAACATTTTTATTAATAATTTAATTTAATTTTTTTAAAAATTAACTTCTGCCTTCTTTTATTTTTAAAAAAAGAATTGGCATGAAAATTTTATTAGCATAAAAAATAAATTATTGAAGAAGCGCAAGGAATAATAGTCATGCTCGTTATGATATAATGTATTTCCCTCTTTATATTTGAATTAAAACTGATGATCAAAATTATGAATATCAAAATAATTTTTTGGCTTTAAATTAAATTTTTATCATCATGTCAGAACATGATGTTCTTGGGATGAGGTTTTTGGTGTCCACAAAATTCCGTAGGCGAAAAATAATTTTATTATTTGCACGATCATCTCAAAAAAAACCAGCTTTTAATAATGTGTTGCCATTGCTTTTACAAAAGCTCTGATTTAAAAAAATAAGTTAATGACTACAGCATATAAAACTTAGAAAATGTCATTTTGAGCACGTGATTATACGAAATGAAATAAATAGGAAATGGGATATTTCTTTAAACAATCAATGCGAGACAAAGTTTTTTGGTGCAATACTAAAGTGCCTCATTCGATGAAACAATTAAAATGAATAAAAATTTAATTTAGCTTGCACGAACACGTGGTGCTTGGCCGCTCAAGAAATGATGTTCTGGCATGATATATTAAATTATGCATAGCAGATTTCATTTTAATCTTTTTTTAAACCTGAAATCTACTTGAAAGGAAGTTTTAAGCTCTAAATTTGGCAATGATCAGTTTGCTTGAAATAATCAGATGAAATAGCGGAATACACAATATATTATAGCTTGATTTTGAATTTGACTAATCTTGAAATATTTAGTTTTTTTTTTTTTTTTGAAAAATAAATTAATACTAAGTAATTAAAAATCTACTCTATGGAATTACACTGAAGAATTTACTTAATAGTAAAATTATTTCAAAACTAAAAATGCTTTTTAAAATTGCCTTTTTTATTTTATTTGTTTATTTATTTGAAAAACACGGAAATTGGATTTTTTAAAAGTACATTGATTTTATCTTTTATGAGATCATCGTTATCGTTTGCTGTTTTTTTAACGCTGCTATGGAAACGAAACAAATCAGATTTGATTTTTTTCTTCTATTGAATCGTCTGTTAAATAAATAAATTCTTAATGACATTTTTCTTATAATATTAAAAATAGTTTATATTTAAAAATATTTATATAGTTAGTGAAATCATAGAAATTAGATCTTGTCAACTGTGATCATATGATTCAAAAAGTAATATCACCAGAGTTTAATTATTTTATTATTTTGCAGAGTTAATTTCTCTGTTATTGCGTTATCTTTAAAAATTGCTCCTAAATATAGAAAAATATGTAATCAATAATCCCAGATGTGAGTGTGCATAAATGGAATAAGAAATACTAAATTTTTTTATTTATCAAAATTTGAGAAAAAGTTTTGTGAAAATAAAATTGACATCATTGAAAAATGTATTATTATCTGCTTCCTCTGAACAATCTTTTCATCAAGCACGTCGCATTACGCCAACTATCTATAGATAAATGAAATTTGCCGAACTTTCATTAAATGAAATGGCAACACTTGCGAAAAGCTTTGCCTGTGGGAAGCGTTTCCCGCTCAAAAATAATATTCTGATAGACGCAATACAATTTTCTTAACTTTCATTAATAAACTTCTTTTTCTTGCTTTCACTCGTTTTATAGCATGCTCTGAATGATAAAAAGATGTGATAAAAAGACATGAAAGTGATAAGAAGACATGTTTGAAACTCAATAGGTAATATTCAATCCCCAAAATATTATGTTAAAATATAAATTTGTTTTATATTTATTGGTAAATGCATCAGTCTTTTATGGCTTTTTCGTATACGTAAGTACAGATAAAGTATATTAATCACCAAAAAAATTCCAATTGAAGATTTTGTCGAATTTCATTGTTTTAGATCTCTGAAGTTCGAAAGGCACATTTTTAGTAATTGTTTATCTCTCCGTGACAAAGATAATACAAAAAGCTTTGATGTAGACATGAAATTTGGTATGTGGTCTTTATACCTAATTTACTTATTTCTACCAAATTAGGAGTCGAATTCGATCGAAGGAAGTCTCTTTGACCGGCTGTTCAAATATAATTTAAAACAATGAACTACAAAACAAAGAAAACCAAATAGATAAAATTCGATGCACGTAATTTACATTTTTAATATCGATACTTGTCAAATTTTGAGCCATATCCAAGGAGAAATTGACCGTCTGTTAGTCTTGTACTTTGAGAAAAAAACAAACGTGATAATTCAAAAACGTAATGACTTAAACATATGAAATTTGATGTAATATTTTGTAACAAATGCAGTTTCGTGTCAAATTTTTACTTCAATCTGTGTAAGAAACACACATCTAAAATACAATTTCGATTTTTGGATATTATTAGCAACAAGTCAGGGACTAATCACCAAATAAGTTGTCTAGATGCGATAGATTTCATAAAAATTCATTTATATGACACGATAAGATTCAGTAAAAATAAGAAACTCACGCCAAAGATTAATATTTCATAACTAGCGTACATCAATGCTATTTTGGACAATAGCTTTATTAAAGAGTATGCGAGAAGATTTTGAGGAGACCATTCCAACAAACAAATCAATGTTGTTTGATACATTGCTTTTCAAAACCATGCATCAAATCAACATTTTATGAAGCGTAAAAACCTTAATTTTCAGTCCATAAATATTTGATTAAATGTTCCACGACGAATTACGTAAATATCAATATATTTATGCATTATAATAGTTCCATATGAATAAATAGTTTCTCTTTCCTAAGATAATTTTTGTCTTGCTTGAGCTGATCTTATGTCAGGTGTTTCCTTTTAGCACGATTTAAAGAAGGGTCGATTTCCATATAAGATCAATGAGGTGAAGATTTCGTTTTCCACGACCCACCAATTCAGTTTCCATTTTCTTGAATTGTTATGTTAAAAATATTCATTGCTTTTCCCTTTTCTTATTTAAACGTCAGTCAATGAATCAAATCTGGACAGCCATCGACAGTATTTTCTACTTTTTTTTCTAATGTTTGACAACAATGTTTTATTATGAAATGATTTTCAAAAATAATATTTTTTTTAACTTTCTCCTACACATAATAGAGAAAGAATAGTGTTCGTCAAAGAATTCGAACTTGAAATTTGGACGACACTCCAAGTTTTAGAACTTGTCTGATTTTGAAAAAGAAATTCTTGTAAAATTTTTTTCTCTCTGTGAGAAAGATAACTCAAAAATGCTTTGAGATAGAGTGATGAAATTTTTTTGAATAGATTTGCGGATTTATATCTAAGATATCATCAAATTTGCAGATTTATATTCGTTTGTTGGTTGTTTGAATATCAGTTAACACGGTAATTACAAAAAGAAGATGACTACGCGGATAAAATTCAATTAACAGATTCACATTTACAATTTAGATTCCTGTCAAAGGTTGATCCTAATATGAAAAGGACTTCACTGTCGCTCTGTACTTTTAGAAACATATAAACGCGGTAATTCAAAAACGCAATGAGTAAAAGGCTGTTGTCTCTTATGGTACATGCCATGGACAAGCTCGCTGAGGTAGTCAGCGATTTAAGCCTAATCAGCGTCTCTTGTTTTTGCAATAGTGCCAACTAGGGTCAAGGGTACGACTTTTGTTACTCACTCATAGCATTCGCTTGCACAGCCCCTTTTTACAGGGGGGGGGGGGTACATTCTCTCACTTTACAGATACAGCACAAAAGAATAGTCATGTTCGAACCGGGAAAGCCCAGATCACGAGGAAGACGCGCTACCCCTTTGTCAGGATGAGTAAAATGCATTGAATACATTAGATTTTGTGACTACAAGTGTACTTTTATGTTAAATCATTGTTTTAATCTATTGAAAAGAACCCGTCCAAAACACATATTTGGCTTTCGGATACTATTAACACATGCAAGGGAATCGCCAAATAAACCGCCAAGAATGACGCGATAGATTCTATAAAATTGCTAATTTCGCGCCAAATCAGGAATTATCGGTTCATATATGTATTTCTCTGTTGTGTAGGTACTGAGCAAATTTCAATGTCTTCAGGTGCAAAATTATTCACCTAATACAAAGATTTGTTTATTGCTATGAAAAATAAATATTCATAATTCTTTTAAGTCGAAAATTAATCTACATCTCTTAACCATTATGTAGGCGTTTTTAACAATTAAATTTGAAAAATAAATAAAACGTCAAAAGGATGCACAATCTTGAATGGTGAGTCAGAGGCACCATCGGAGTACAAAGGGTTAAACAGTAGTTTATTGATCCCCTCCTTTTCTGTATGCTTTCTTTGATATTTTTTATTGGACTTTTATTATATTTTATTGATTTCATTGTTTGTCGAATTTTCAATGTGGAAAATAACCATTAAGAAATAAATAAAAACAGAAAAAAATATAAAAAATTAACAATTTCAATTGATGCTGTTAAGTCTGATGGATCAATTGTCATTAGTTGATATGCCTTACTGACATGTATTTGTAAATTAGCGACATTGAAAGGTCTATCTGATGATTATATTACACTCAGTAAAGCATGCAGTTAACACTCTAGATAAAGGATGCGATGATATTCATTTCGTGGATTTGATTTCAAGGACGTGGATTCAAAAGATCGCCTCACTTTAAGGCATTATATCGGTTAGAGGAAATCAAGCGCAAATAATTTTTTGCGACCAAAAATGTCCCACTATGCTTTTTCAATAGTTAATTTTTTTCTTATTTTTATTATTATAATATTAGTGTAGTTCTACGGTTAGCTGCTCGCTAGTAAAGACCATGCATTCGAATATCGATATAACAAAAACTGCATCGTATAAAGCCCCAAATTTTTTAAATCTGGTTATCCCCAATCATTTTCGTGTTCCCGTGGTGAATTTTTTAAAAAGTAATACGCGCAATTAAATATTATTTTTGTTCACTTAACGTCGTTCAAAATTTATGAAGGGTCCAACAATTGAGATAATTTAATACGGATATATGAATCTAAATCTTTTAAAAAGCAACAGCTTTTTTTTTATTTTGAATTTCTTCTAAGCTTCAGAAATTCGATAAGAATAATTCAAATTTCTTATTGCCTTTTTTTGCCTGAATTAAATTATTTTATTAAATAATATATATAATGATATTTCAAACTCTAATTTAAATCCAAATTAATTTTTTAATTTAATTTAGCCCATATTAACTTCATTCTAGAAATATTCTCTTATTTCCTGAACCATTCCACTTTTCTAGTTAATTCAACAGAAGTTTTGCGAAATTGTTGAATCGGCTAAAAGCCAATAAATTCCGACGCTTCGAGTGAGAGGATGAAAGCTGTCCCATCAAGCACATTCCTTTAAAAAGATCCCTGTGTTTCCCTGGCCTGATTAAGCGTGTGTCGAAGAAATCCCCCTCGAAATCTCATTGTAAGCACGACGAAAAAATATTTTCCCTGTCAAAATGTTGTTGTATTCGAGACCACGGATAATGATTTCCCGCCCTTCTTTACGCTTCTGCTTTTCTGTCGCACTGTGAGTGGAAACGACTTGTCCGTGCTTTTGTAAATAAATCATACTCTCCCGGGATGGAATAAAACGAACTTGACAATTCAAAGTGTCATCTATGTCTTCGAGACCACCTTCTGCTTTCAACAAATAATAATGCTAACCTGGTGTGTGTGTGTGTTAGTATCCCGAGACTTTCAAAGATTCTACCTCGAATCGACTCATTTTAGATCCAGCTCTCTTTCTCATTAAACACCACCATTTTTCAAAAAAGTCTGACAAATATAATTTAAAATTTCTATGAGATAAACAAAATTTGGTTTTAAACAAAAATTAAGGTTTTTAAACAAAATTTTTAGATTTCTGTCAAATTTTGAACAATATCCGTTTAGAAGAAATCTGTGTGTCAGGCTGTTTAAATTTTAGTAAACACGATTATTACAAAACAAGGTGCTAGATAGATGAAATTCAGTAAACAAATTTAACGTCTATAGTGTGAACAACAGTCGAATTGTGAGACAAATAAAACAAAGAGTTGATTGTCAGTCTGCCTGTCTGTCTGTCTGTACTTCCAGAATTATGAAAACGTGACAATTTACAAACGCAAAGACTTAAAAATGTCATATTTACTATGTGATTTTGTGATTGTAAGTGCAGCTCTGTATCAAATTTTGGTCAACACACAAATTCTACTTTCGTATACTATTAATCGAGAATCAGGGATTAATCGCCAAGAAACTCGCCAAGGAAAAAGACAAAATTCATGCCAAAGGTTAATATTTAATAATCACTGTTTGGTAATATCATCCAAAGTGTTTTCTGAGATAATACCGTTATTAGAGAAAATGCGAGAAAATTTTGAGGAAACAACTCCCGCTGGTTTAAATAAGTAAATTGATTTTTTTTGTAGGATTACTAAGAATCCATGCTTTTATTACATGAAAAAATGAATTGTATTCTTTAGTTGGCTTAACTTATTTCCATCTCCGCTGTCCAAAGAAAGTTTAGAACCCAACAAAAGAAAGCATTATGCCAGAAAAATGAAATGGATGATGAATGAATTTTTTTGAAATATATGTAAAATTTAAAAAAGTAACTAAAAAGATTTCTTTTCCAATTTATTTCTTCTCAGGTAAAGCCATGTCTCGGCAATGATTAAAAAAATGATAGATATCTAAATTATGCACTTTGAATTAGTTCTATTACTTACTAATAATTTCTTCATTATTTTAAATTACATAAACTTTACAGAACGTACACATCATAAAAAGACAATCACTAATAATATAAATTATGTACAAAAACATTTGTGTTATTTAGCAAAAATTTTATACTGGTTTGGTTTTTTAGATTCGAACTCCGAGAGGAAATAGAAAGTACAATTAAATTATTCTAATAATAAATCATACCTGCTAAAAATTAAGAAAGAGCACTTTAAACAAAAACTAGTATATGTATACTAGACATAAATTTTAGTGATTCCAGAAAAAAACTACAAATGGTGCACAACATTTACTTGTCTATGTTAAAATCAAACGTATAATTTTGTGTTTAATTAATATTTAAATCGGATTCTTTAATATATTTCATTAAAATTAATTCACAAATTTTTGTGTTTGTTTAAATAAAGACCAATTTTTTTTTTAAAAAAAGCATTAATCAATGTTGCCATCTTTATAAATAAAATAATATTCCAAAAAATTAAAAATATTTCTCTCATGTTATATTTTATAGCTTAAAATTTATTTTCAATCAGTTATTCTTCAAAAATTTCTTTATATATTTAACTTCTTCCAATTTACAATGAAAGTCTGAAATTATAATGAATACAGCAATTTATCATAGCATTTTGTAATTATAGAAGAAATCATTATTGGAATTAGCAATTTATTTTCTTATACTAAAATAGATATAAAATCCTAAGTTTGACAAATGTCAAAACTGAGTTTTAGATTCCATTATTAGCGAAAAAAATAAACTCAAAAATTATTATTTACTCAAATAATGGAAAAATTATTAACAAATTTATATACATGTAGCTTTTTTTTAAAAATAGAAAGACTCTTTAATTCAATTCTTTTTGATTTTTAACTCTTTACTTGACAGTATAAAATTCGTTTGCCAAGTCAGGATCAAAAATTCTGTTAACATTTCTTATTTATTCAGTGTATTAGTTCCTGATTTATTATTGCTATTTTCTATAAAGTTAGGTAATACTGGCTACTTGAATTTTTTTTTAAAAAAAGAAGAATTTTTAAAAAAAATATTTGTATTCTTACCAATAAATGTATCAAACCGTCAAGTGATTTTGTATCAGTTCTATCGATTTAAAAACAGATACAATATAAACAAACAAAGCACATGTTTTGAAGCAGACGATAATTTTATCATTAATATTTCCAATATACGAAATATAAAATCCGTTTTCGTTTGAAACAAAAAACAAATAAATTTATTTTTCTTACACGAACGATAATTTTTTCAAAGACAGAATTAAACTATTTTAATGTTAATGTGTGTATCTCTTAACTTGTTTTCTCTATAAAATTGTTTAGTTCTCACAAACAGAAAATGAATTAAAAAAATGGGGGAAAATTGATAATCAAAAATTTGTCTTATCATTACAATTCTTACTTGTATGTTTTTATTACTTTAGAAATTATAAATAAATCTTCTTTTGATTTCTTGTTTTATTACGATAATTTTAAATCTTACCACTGACTAAAAGACAGTATTCAACTTACAAAAAAACCCTTCTGATTTGAATATATAAAGAAATATAAAATTTCACACATAATTGCCAAATTTGAAAGTCGATTTTTGATTAGCATAATATGATTAATAACTAAGAATTATTTACTGTGAATAAATATTTGAATTTATTAACAATAACTAATTAATATGAATATTAAAATATATCTACATTAACAGTACTATTAATAATGTAACTTAAGCACGAATTTGTAGTCTTGTTATAGCAACACAAAAAGTGTCATTTCTCATATGAATTTGTTTCTTTCAAATTCCTAATTGTTCAGATTTGCATTAAAAGTAGAAATCTTTGATATGGAAATATTAAACATACCATACAAGAAATGAAAATTATAATTATTTTGAAATTTTAATAAATGGAAAAGTCTAAAAAACTGCATTTATGACTTTTTATAAATCGTTTGTTTATTATAATTATAAAATCTATACTGAATTTTGAATTCGACAGAAATATACGACTTTTCTTTCATGAACTTTTAGTTTTGGTTCAGTTTATAAATATAATGTTTTTTTAAACTTTATAATGAACACTTAAAATTGTCGAGATTTAAATTTTAATTGTAAAAAAAAATAGTTTACCTAAACTTGCAGTAAATATCAATTGGTGAAACATTTTACAGGAAATTCGACAACGCGTAAATTTTAAATGAAAACTGTAATTTACGATTCCCGGGGTCTTTGAAATATGGACTATGAATTCCCAAAATGTGGATTGCAGTTTTAAATTTTCTTCTTGAACAATTTATCGGCCTTATTCTTGAAAAAAAAAACAGGAATTAAAAAAAATGTGTGTAATTTATTAACCACTTAACTGCTTTATTTTCTTTGCTATCTAATAAGATGAGAACTTCTATTTTAGGAATATTTTCTTATTTTGTTTCAAATGGAAATCCATTGAACACATGACTTATTAATGTATTCGAAGTAATTTTCATATTGAATTATAATAATTATGAAGGGTTTATTTTTAGCTTACAGCTATCAAAATTCAATAAATCGATGCATTATTAAACGGATTTACTACTGCATTTTTTTAATGCATAGAATGCCAATTAATTAGTAGTTTAACACTTAATATCGCTTTTCTTTGAGTATTATTTTCTGATTATAAAACAAATTCGAATTTTTTTTTTTTATGGTGCAAACTTGAAGACTTCAAGATCTAAAGTTTGCATATCTATGGGCTTAATGAATGCGAAGAATTAATTTTGGTCTTGGAAATACAGCAAATAATATAGATATGCTAATACTACCGATATACTTCCATTGGTATACTATACGATAGATATACTAACTACTACAATTTGTAGTATATTTACCACAAATTACATTTTTTATGCTACAAATCGTTTTTTTTAATGCCTACAATTTGAAGTTTAATAGCTTAGATATCTACTGACTCGATTTAAAATCTTAAATATACGTGCAAACTATTTTTCTGTAAATACGTCAATTCTCCCCTGAAATGCGACTACATACCAAAGAAGGACGGTTCCTCTTCGGAACAGAAGTCTCCCTCCAACAGTAAGGGGTCATCGAACAAGTTCTCGAGCTCTGGTGCAGGGCTGGTCTCCGAGCTGAGGGACTCGTCGCAAACGATCATGCCAGGGGTGGTCTCCTCGGCCATGTTTCGAGTAGTCGATCTTCTTTGGCAGAAGCCCACCAGTGCCTCGGACACTTGTCAGACTTCCGGCTTGGGAAGTAGGGAGTGAAAGTTGCAGCCTTCTAAATCCGCAAAAGATTTTTGGGTTTCTTTTTTTTACGGTCAAAAAGAAAGTGGGGAATGGGGGTGGGAAGGGTTTGGCCATAATTCAGAAGTGCCTCTGTATGAATATTCAAGACGCGCATAGTTGGGAACATGCAAGGTCTCTCAGACGCAGTTTAGAAGGTTGCATCGAAGGATTTTAAAATTGCTGAAGTCTCCCCCCCCCAAAATAAGAGATTAAGTTAAATTTTACTAAGAATCTATTCAAAAAATAAAATAAGATTTACGTATAGTTTTATTTCATTTTGTAATGCCAATTTTTCATTCTACTAGGAACTAAATCAATATGGTAATAGAGGTCAAAGTCAAAGGTCAGTTTTAGTATGAATCATTGTGGTAACTTCGCTATCTTTCACTGATGCTTTACAATTGTTTTCAAAATTTCATGACTGAACATGAGCAATGAGCATGATTGAACACGATGACAATGATTTATATGATATTTAATGTTTTTAAGAATTCAATGGGATTCTTCTTTAAAATATTCAAGAAGAGCAGAATTAAATTAGTAGTGGAAAAGGAGATTCGAATCTCCTGTCCGACGCATCGTGAAATGATACTTTTTTTTGGAATAGGTTCGTTAGACTCTATATTATTTTAAAGATTTAGTTTTAATTATAACAATAATAAATTTCCCACCAAATAATTTCTTCACAGTCAAATATTTTTACCATATTATGATATTTAATGCCTCAATACAGATATAAACCCTTTGTATTCCGAAAAATAATTAGATGCACAATTATTCTCCTAATACAAAAATTTGTGTATTACTATGAAAAATAAATATATGTAATTCTTTTAAATCGAGTTTCTTTGAAAAATCAATCTACATCTCTTAACCATTATGTAGGCGTTTTCAACAATTAAATTTGAAAAATAAATAAATGAAACGTCAAAATGATGCACATTGAATGTCAAGTCACACTCGACATCGAATCGCAAAGAGTTAAAAATAATTTTTCTTTATTTCACAATCAAGCGTTTGATATGATATTTAATGTTTGTAGGAATTCAATGAGATACTTCTTTGACCACTTCGCCTACAATGTCTGAAACACGCATCGAATGACTGAATTTTTATTTTCAAGTCTGCAACTAAGCCACAGAATTAAGCATTTAAATACAAAAAAATCAATATGAAACGATTTGGTATCCCAAATGCTTCTTATGTTATTTAAAAAAAATCAAATTAACAATAATTTACCCCAAATAGGAAGAGTTATCTAATTAGAAAGTTAAATTCGTATGTAAGGGGTTAAGAATTTATTCGAAAAATAAGATAAGATTCACATATAGTTTTATTTCATTCTGTAATGCCGATTTTTTTTGCCATTTTTCATTCTACTAGGAACTAAATTGATATAGTAATAAAGGTCTATCAAAGTCAAATGTCAATTTTTGTATGAATCATTGTGGTAAGTTCGTTATCTTTCACTGATGCTTTACAATAGTTTTCAAAATTACATGACTTAACATGAGCAATGAGCATGACTGAACATGATGACAATGATGTTAAAAATAATTTTCTTTATTTCACAATAAAACATTTGATATAATATTTTATGTTTTTAGGAATTCAATGGGATACTTCTTTAAAATATTCAAGAAAAGCAGAATTAACCCCTTAACAGGTTTGCCCGTATGTCGTACGTGCAGCGATTTATTGAATTTTGAGAGCTGTTAGCTAAAAATAAACCACTCATAATGATTATAATTCAATATGAAAAGTACTTCGAATACATGTATAAGTCATATATTCAATGGATTTCCATTTGAAACAAAATAAGAAAATATTCCTAAAATAGAAGGTGTCATCTTATTAGCCAGTAAAGAAAATAAACCCGTTAAGTGGTTAAAGGAGTAATGGAAAAGAAGATTTGAATCTCCTGTCCAATGCATCGTGAAATGATATTTTTTTTGGAATAGGTTCGCCAAACTATATTATTTTAAAGATTTAGTCTTAATTATAACAATAATAAATTTCCCACCAAATAATTTCTTTACTTCACAATCAAATATTTTTTATCAGATTATGATATTTAAGGTCTGTAGGAATACAATGAAATATGTATGTTAAAATATTAACCCTTTGCAGTCCGAAAAATAATTAGATGCAAAATTATTCACCTAATACAAAGATTTGCTTATTGCTATAAAAAATAAATACACATAATTCTTCTAAATCGAATTTCTTCCAAATATGAATCTACATCTCTTAACCATTATGTAGGCCTTTTTAACAATTATATTTGAAAAATGAATAAATAAAACCTCAAAATGATGCACGGTCTTGAGGCACCATCGGAGTGCGAAGGGTTAAAGATCAGAATTAAAGAAGAGGAGAAAAAATTAAAGGAGATTCGAATTTCCTAGTCCGATGAACCATTAAATGGGGATTTTTTTGGGGATAGCTCATCAAATTTTATATTATTTTAAAGATTTAGCTTTAATTATAATAACAATATTTTTCTCACAAATAATTTTCTTTACTTCATGATCAAATATTTCTACTACATTACGATATTTAACGTCTTTAGGAATTCAATGGAAAGCCGCTGTTAAAAATATTAAAGAGGAGCAAAAGTCATTCTAATCTTTAATCAGATTATTCGTTATTTGATAATGTTTCTGAACAAGTTCGTCCATCTTTATATTTAAAATTTTTTCTCTTTATTATAACAATTAATTTCCCACAAAAAATTGTTTAATATCGTTGCTAAGTATGCTAAAAAACATATTTCTTAATTGATGAAAAGAATTATTGTAAAATATTCTTACAATAAATAATTAAAATTTTGAAAATATGGCGCAGAAACAAAATTTGTATCTTCATATGCACATTGTTTTTGGAATCTCAAAATGATGTAAAAACATCATTTTAAGATTCAACATTATATGGTCCGAAGTTATTTTCCGTCAGCTATCTTGTAGACTGTTTTACATGATTTGTAATCATGAAATAATCTTGAAATTATGAGAAAAAAATAATTCTCATGCTGAAATAGGCTCCAATTATTGAGAAAAACATTAAAATTTCGAATAGTTCTTAACTAAACATTAAAACTAAAATTTTGGAAAGCTTTTACTATTCATGAAATAAATATCAGCTATATTTAGTAGTTTCATCTCCAATGATCTCTCGTTAGTGTTTTGCATGTGTTTTTTTTACCATGCGGAAATCTTAAATATATCTGTACAAAGATAAATTTGTCATAACATGCTCCGATGTTACTTCAGAAAAAACATTTCTATTAATTTTAATTTAAATATCCGATTAAAATTTTGAAAATTTTGGTAAAAGTGATGTTTAGTGTGCCCCTAGCCGCGCCAAGGATGCCAAGTCGCCAATCAAGATGGCGGACAAAGTAAACAAACACTTATGTGGAATAGTTACGGTTGCCGCTTTTCGCAATATAATTACGATTTTTCTTTTACGATAAATATTGTTTTTTTCAGATCGACTGCGCCGGTCTGTTGGTTGCACAGCAAAAGTTGGAGATTGCCATTCCTCCGGCATTTGATGAAGGCATCGGGCAGAATTTTTTATCTTAAAAAAAAAAAAAATCCTACGGCTTCGCTAGTTGCGGGAGCGGGAAACTAGTATCTTCGCTAGCGCATTGAGCATAAGGACTGTGTGGATAACAGAAGCAGTGCATAATCAAAAGAAAGAACGGTGGAAGAAACAATCCAAATATTCTCCATACAAAACAAGCATTATTCCCTAAAATTCACCAACTCATAATATATATATATATATATATATATATATATATATATATATATATATATATATATATATATATATATATACTCCACTCACCCTTCATGCATTCGATTCGAAATATTGTCTTCCATTCCACTATTCTTGCACAATTACCGGCATAGCAAATTATCAAGGAAACCAACCGTTACAGCAAAAAAAGAATTTTCAGAACTGCGAAGTTCCAATGCATCTGACATTAAAACTAAGAATGCAGACGATTTTTTAAAGCGCATATTGACAATCAAAAATTGCAAAGGAATGAAGCCCGTTAATTCGTGTTCACATTAAAAATAAAATTGCAGTGTCTTAATAGTTGTAAAAAGACATTTATAATAAAGAACAAAATAAAAAAATTTCGATATTTTTATTATTTTTAATTTAACATTTTTCCTAAACTAGTCGTAGTTCATGTTCAACTCATCCATTGTTAAAAGTAGTAAACAAAACAGCATTAGGGTTGCTAGAAGAATGTTCCGTTGGGTTGCCATATTGGCAACAAACTCGGGGGCAAACTAATGATCACTTAAACCAAATAATTATCTGCTGAATTAGTAGCTTTTCCCCCCCAAAAAAATCTGCTTTATAGAGCCTTTTGTATGATTTTTATTCCTGCATTGACATATAATACATTTAATTTACACATAGTATGTCAGCTTTTGAATATTATTTTTAAATGTTTCTATCAAATGCAACATATGGGTGCAATCCTGATGTCCTAGAAATTGAAAATTTTGTCCTTCCTCTAATTCGAAAATCCCAATTTCTAAATTGTAGAAGTATTCAATTTCTCATATTTTACTACGATATCAAATGGAATTTCTACAAATTTGTCTTTTTGCTAAGATGTGGCAAAATTTTGAACATGCTCGACAATTCCTGTAATAAATCTTTAGTTTTATTACAGGTTTTGTTGTAAAAAATCTTTATTTTTGTTTAGTAAAAAAAGTCAAAAATAATTATCTTACAATTAGACAAGTGATTGGATTTCAAGATTCGTTCGTAAAAGTTCAGAATAATTTTTTAAAATAGCCGAGTACTTTATAAAAACTGTTTACATTCCAAAATCAGATATTCCTTTTCCGATTTCTCATGTTCAACATCGATTAGTATGCATATTTAACCCTTCGCACTCCGATGGTGCCTCTGACTCACCAGTCAAGATTGTGCATCCTATTGACGTTTTATTTATTCATTTTTCACATTTAATTGTTAAAAACGTCTACATAATGGTTAAGAGATGTAGATTAAATTTTCATAGCAATAAACAAATCTTTGTATTAGGTGAATCACTTTGCATCTAATTATTTTTCGGAGTGCAAAGGGTTAAAGTTTAGACTAAACTTAAGGTTTTGGAGTAATCCACAGTATTCACATAAATATATTGTATTCATGTTGAGCATTTATTTAAAGTTTTAAAAAATATAAATACATCAATTACAGAAATTTAACCCGTTAAAAATGGGAGCTAATAATAGATATTTTTTAATTTAGAGGAAACAAATAGTTAGGTGAATTTCTTAAAATTTAGTAAACCATAATTTACAAATTTTTGATACTTTTTAAATGCTTTTAATATAGATAGTGCAATTGTTTGAAAGTTTGTGCTATGGGTGTACTTTAGATGGTTTGAAATTAGAACGAATTTCTCTCCACAGTGGGTTTTAAATTTGTCGTAAATCTCAATTTGTGGTTGAATATAAACATTATTTAAGGCGTTTCAAAGTTTAAAAATTACCACAATTGTATGAGTTTTATTGTATTTATGAAGAGAGTTTCAATTTAATAATTTTTTATTGCTCTTCTGTAGTAACATGTACTTTTAAATTGTCAAAATTAAAAAAAAATAACTCTATAAACACTTTTTGAAGCTGATTTTTGGGATTTTCGAATGCATCTAAAAATCCTAATAAAGCAGTAAATTAAAATTGATTTCATTAAATGTCAAATAGGATTTATTTATTTTAAATTACTACTTGATTTCGAAGAATTTTTTTTAAAAAAATCTTTGAAAATAGACAATTAAACAATTTGTTTCATTTCTACTTCAGTATGTTCATTTCTTCTACTTTAATATGTTTTAATGTTGACTACCGTTTATATCATTTCACTTATAAATGTGATTCACACTTACTATGTAACTATCTTATCAAATAAAAACGATATGGAAAAGACCTAAACAAATTATTTGAACTATAATATCAAAAAGAATATTGTATTTAGAGAGAGCTAATCCTGTTACAACTAGAACACAAATGAAATGAATTAAATTAGCAAAAAGGTTTAAGTTAAAATTCGAAAACGAAAGGAAAAAAAATACTATGAATCCGGCCTGAAGACTTTTTCAACGATCACCCTCAGACAGGGGTTCAAACCAGAGATTTTGTCTGTGGGGGGATCTGGCTTTCGTTCAAAATGTTGACCCCCCTGTGACCCAAAAATGCCAAGAAATTGAGGTTTGGATATGAAAATTAGTATCAAAATCAAAGACGATAAATTATAAAATAAGCTAATTATTAATCCAAAAATTTAAATCTTAGCAAGATCACAAGAAAATTGAATGAAATGAAACTACAAAAAGAGCACTAAATCTTCAAAACAATAAAAAAATAAGCAAAAAACATACCATTTGGAAGTACAAACTCCAAAAACTTTGTGAAGAAAATATATCTATCACTGCAGATTCACATCGTTAAGCTAAATTCAAATTCCCGCGTTTAAAGCAAAATAAATCTACAATGTTTGTTTATAGTGTCACGTCATAAGAAATAAATTGAACGATCTCGGTGCCATCTATTGAATTAAAAAAATGGAAAAACTAGCGAGTAAATCTTTAGTTTTGAAAAAATAGAATATGATAGAAAATAGATTGCTCTTGTTAAAACTTCTATATTGCAAAATTTTTGGGAAAAATCTTTAAAAGTAAGCTTTTAATGAGATAGTTTGTCACTTCAGTATAAGAAATTTTGTTTTTACGAATTTGTTTAATCCTGTTAAATTTTGAGAAAAATCAAATCTTTGAAAGCTTTAGTTTAAATTAGAATGATAATTGTTAAGTTTAATTACTTTGAAGTTAAATTTATCTTTTTTATCGTAAGTTTATATTAAAGTTTTTTTTTCATTAGAAATTTCCATTTTTAAATCCAAATTGGCAGTTTTGTGTTAATTAAACTTAAATCTTTTGGATAGTAATTGATAAAAACCTTAGCATTATCTATATTTAACAAAAAATAAAGCATCAATATATCTCCAACTGTTTATTAAATTAGGTTTAATTATTTTTCTCATAATAATGTAACATTTTTTTTTTTTGATAAAGCATTTGAAAAAGGATATTCTTATTGGAATTCCCTTTGCTTGTTTATAAAATTTAATTCCATTAAAAACATAATT
Organism: Argiope argentata; assembly: GCA_026289955.1. Lineage (NCBI taxonomy): Eukaryota > Metazoa > Arthropoda > Arachnida > Araneae > Araneidae > Argiope > Argiope argentata. The sequence goes on along the minus strand of JAOUZG010044942.1, from coordinate 4,185,463 downwards.
TTTGGAAATATTAAATTTATATTATTCAAACTAGGTACGTTTTGTTATAATGTATGTATTTAAGTATTCGTTATATATAAAAATACAGATATATATTAATTTTTCACGGAGTAGAGTCGCGTAAAAATTTTCAAAATCGTAAGTATTAAGTTTATTAATTTTTTTTTTAGAAAATTCAAAACTTTTTCCAACGAATTGCTCGAATGGGGCAAAATCGAAAACTTGGGACTGTTAATTTTGGGACACCTTTTGTTTTTAAACTTGTACTTAAATAGATATTAAGAGTGAGTTAAAAAACATACCCTTCTCAAGTCCTTTTATAGAACTAATAGAATGTCAAAGAATTTTAAACACACACACACACACACACACACACACACACACACACACACACACA
>JAOUZG010044942.1:4163939-4185056 GCA_026289955.1 Argiope argentata | reverse complement strand
ACACACACACACACACACACACACACACACACACACACACACACACATTTTTGTTTTCGTTTTTTTAAAGAATTAGTAAACAGTCACAATCAAAAGAATGCACAAGGATCAAAACCAGTAACCATAACTTTATTACAATTTAATTCTCTCTGAAAATAGTTTCCACGTTTCATACAAAAACCTAAGAATATACACAAATTCCAGCGAAGCAAGAGTTTCCGCTTCCAATGGAATCAAAGGGTGACTTTAAATAACCCCTCAAGAAAGTTTAAGATTCAAAATACAACACTGTCCTTGTAAAAGATTCAAATCTAGAAGAACGTACCACAATTTCTCGCCAAGTCTCTCAAACGTTTACATAAAAATCATTATTATCGCCAAATATCTTTTTCTTATAAATGAAAATCCACATTTTAGCAGTATTGGAATAATTTAATTTGAATTCATCATAAATATAACTAAAATATTTTTGTCTAAATACCATCAAATAGGTATATTTTTGGCGAAAAATGATTTTGTGTATGAATTTGAGCCTACATATGATGAAGTAGCTGTTGTTTAAATTATCATCACATTGGCGCCTTTTGGTGATAGCCATTTGGCTTATTACTGGCAAGTGTGAGGGTAAACTCTTCTAGATTTTAACCTCATTGTTATACATTTTTGATTCTTCCATGCATTTAAAACGACGATAGACTATTTAAACTTTGATATATGTAGAATCGGAATTTCCAAGTTCCCCGTATAGAGTAGGTAGAGTGTTCACCCACGATATGCTAGTTCTGCTGTGTGCAGTTCCAATGCCATTTGGCGAATTGTTCAAAGTTCTGTAGCCAAAATCACGCATGGTCTTGGCGGACGAAGTCATAATATTTAATATCCCTGAGTTTAGGGCTTGGAATTCTTGAGGAGATGGTTAGCTGACGATATCAAGAGAAATCTGGAAAAAAGAATAAAACTATCAATGATTTTATACAGAAAATAATGTTACAGATACGAATAATTATTAATAACTAGCTTCATTCTGGGAGCATCTAATTCTTAAAGCGTTATAAAGCACTTATAATAAGAACTCGGACCTAACCATTTAAATAATATTAAATAATTTATGTCACTAAATAGTTATGATAGGGAAAGGATAGATACAAATAATCAAAGCAAGAACTTCTAAAAACAGAGTAAACAAAAAGTTAATTCCTAAAGATTTAAAATAGGTCCACACGTTTCAAAACAGAAGATATACTATTTATTGCCAGAAAATTCATTCACGAGTTAAATAAATAAAGTATAATAAAAAATAAAAATAAAACATTCTGATATAAAAATAATATTTAAAAAAATTAAAGTTCATTCCTACTTAGATTAACAAAGAAAAGCTTTATTTTAATTACTTTTTATTAAATAATTGCAATTAATATAAATAATTGATCAAAATATTATACTGGCAAAAAAAATCAAGTTCGTATCGTTATAAAAAAATCATAACAGACTCAGAACGTCAATTGAGGCAAAACAAAGGCATGGATTTTCTACGCCAGTTGAGGTAACGCAATGCAAATCAGAAACTTTTAATTTTTTTATTCTGTATAATTTTAATTCGAAAGTACTTAAAAATGAACTTAAAGAATCGATTCATTTACGATGTTTAATTTTAAATCCATCAAATATTAAGAAAATAAACAAAATCGTTTGAAATAATCGGCCAGAAAATACATTAAGCCTAACCTCATTGGCGTGAAGAAAAAACAAACTGGATTCTTTACTTATTTGGCGGTGGGGAAATGAAGGCTTTTGGGGAGGAAGTAAATTTTTAATTAATTAATAAACTAATATTTGAAAAAGTATCAAAATCAAATGTCATCCACTATAAGTTTTAAAAAAGTTACTTGAACTTGAGTGGATGATTAACGAGTACTTTACTAACTATTGAAAATTATATATATATATATATATATATATATATATATATATATATATATATAAACGAAAGTATGTAGTTTGATCATTTACGGCTCAAGAATGGAAATTGATAACACTGTTCCAAATCATAAGTTATGATTATGAATTAGGTAAAATAACATGTTAGTTTGTTATTATAGCTAATTATAAAAAATGCAATTTTGAACAATGTTCTGAGCGAATACTAGAAACCTGTTTGATTCAAAGGGTCACAGATTCGAAAATTCTGTTAATAATAATGTCATGCAAATTTCATAGAATCCGAACTTTTCCATCAACTTTTCTTGATTTTTTTAAAAATACTATTTTTTTGTTTTATTTCCAACAACAAATCCTATAATTGCCCTGAAATAGAAAACGATTCAATTGTTTCATTAAATATTTAATCTTGGTATTTTCTTACATTATTGAAAGCTAAAGAACGAAGATTATGTTTAATATCTGAATAATTTATAGGAATAAAAAATTGAAGTTATAATATCATAACAAGGAACTAGTCTCCAACAGAAAATATGAATGAAAATAATCGAAATAACACGGCTTTAATGTTTAACAATTTGACGGAATCAGGGATATGAAGTGTCCAATTTATTTGAATAAAATTAAATATAACCAGTATCTTAGTCAACCATTTGATCAACAAAGGCAAGAAGTTACATAATAAAGTCATTTATCTCAATTCTACTATATCAAGCTCTATTTCCTCTTCTGTTACGCCTAATTGGTTTCACAATTAAATTAAGAAGACGGATTCAATGCGCGTGAAGTGAACATACAATTATTCCTTGGAACACAATTATGCACGTAAAACAGCGATCTAAAGAATTCATTTAATTGCAACTCATCATTTTGAGCTTTAGCGCAACATTACTGGTAACGTAATTATAAATTACGAGAAAAATACGACTTAAGAATTTTGTCGGCTATGTATTGTGAATGTCATATTTTAGAATAAAGTTAGTTAATTTTAAGAATAGTCTCTAATTCCATACATCTAACGACTTTTGAAAGAACAAAATTTTATTTTTGTTTACCTATTTTTAAAATTTCTTCTATGCGTTTATATATTGATTACCAATTACCTTTGACGATTAGCTGGTCTAACAGAAACATTGATTCTATTTAATCTCTTGCCAATAACTTGTTTTTTTATTTTTTGAAAAAAGTACTTTTAAGCTTTAAAATGTGATAGCCGCATTGGTTTAATAGCCTTACACCTGTTCTGTATATTGTGTACATGAACATTATTAATGGATTTGAGTCTCATGATATCATAGAGTGATTAAAAATGTAGCTTCTAATTTTATTATTTTCTCTTTCTCATTTCATCTGTTGCCTGTGAAAATAACAAATAAAATCTTCCTTCTTTAGCTAATTACAATTTAAAAAAATACTATATTAATATGGAAAGAGATTTAAGGCTTTTGGAATATGATGAAATATTGAAAATGATTTTTATTTTCTAAAAAAATTAAAAGCAATGTAAAAAATTATGCAAAAGATGTTTTTAAAAATTATCAAATTCAGAAAAAATATACTTAACTCCTTTTACTCAAAAAAAAAAAAAAAAAACTTTTTAAAATGTTGCTAGATGATACGTTGCTAGATTTCCCAAGTTATCGTAAAAAATTCAAAATCTTCCTTAATTTTTAATTAATTAAAGCCATAGAGCACATTTCCACTCTTGAAATTCTATTTATGCTAAAATGGAAGTTATTTCGGTTGTTCTAAGTGAAATGGTTTAAATTTTCTGCACAGACACACATACACGTATATTCTTACACTATTAACAAAGACAAATAAGATAAATTTAAAGATTTACGCGCTTTAACTTATTTTCACTTTTTTAGAATATCGAAATCAAAACATAGTAAAAAGAAAGTAAAGAAATTTATAAATTTATGTGGTTTTATTTTTATTTACTTTATTAGAATATTGAAATCAAAACAAAGTTTCACAGTTAGGCAAAGCTAATCATAATTTGTATTTATCCTAAAGCTGTCAAGTGAACAAGTAACGATATAAGATAAAAATAAGTTTCAGAAATCCTAATAAATATATTTCTATCTTACTATTCCAAAAGAGAGAAATGGCAAATTAAAATATTTATAAAATTATTAACAATGAAAGAAAATCAGAAATAGAATAAAATAAAAATTGTAGAAGAATAGAAATATTTCAAAAACAAATTATTCTCAAAGGTTTCTTGATTATAAAATTATTTAATGACACAGAGCGAATTTGAAGTTAAAAGTTGTTTTGTTAAGTAAAATTTTTATTGCAGAACAATCAGAAATAAATGAATAAAATAATCTTACCTCATAGCATTATAAAAAGGAATTAAGTAACATTTATTTTATAAATTCTGCAAATGGTAAAATAATAGATTAAAATAGCTCAGACAAACAGCTAACCATGTAAAAAATTTGTAACAAAAATTATTTAAAGTTGCTTCTAAAAACTGAGATTCATTCGCGATTCCATTAAAATTAATGAAATAGATTAAATGCCAAACGATTCAATAAAATAAAAACAGAAAAAGATTATTAATGTTTTCACTAAAAAATACAAAACTTCTCCTTTTTAAATAATAAACAATTTTTGAAATAAAAAATTCAAATAAATAAGAATCAAGAATTTTCGTCTGCTTTTTTTTTAAGTGGCAGGAAAATATACTTTCACTGTAAACAGATAACAGACGAGGTAAAACCCGTTTTACAGCTTTTATATATCAGCTTCGCTCACGCATCGAATAAAGTAAAATTCAAGTTCTTTTCTGAATTTATAATGCAACTGAAAATCGCCATATTAATTTAAAATAACTAAATAAATTCACATTTTAAGATCAATTTTTTAACTACTATATCGAGTCGTTTTGAATTTAATGCCGATTATTCCATAATTAATAATTTATAAGTCTAATTAATTTTCGTTTTTACTTACATCAACATTTAATATTAAAACTCACAGAATCAAAACGTAGGTCTACCATAGTGTCTTAAATAAATGATTGTGTCTCCAAGCAAGGTCACTTAAAGTAATAATTAATCTGCTAAAATTTCTCATTACACAGTATTTTTCTAATTTTCAATTTAAGCAAAGCTAATTAAAAAGAACTCTATGTTAAGAATAGCATAATTGGTTTTGAGTAATAGTTATTGTAACATAAATTTATAATAAAGTGGGTAAATATTTTTTTAATCTATTTTAATAATTGGGAAGTTCGAATTATTTATTCGAAAAGAAAGCAGGAAAGAACAAAAAACTTTATTTCAGAATTTTATTTTTTAAGTAAATTTAAAATGCTTTTATATCAAACTATAAATTATATTATTAGAAATTATTTGAATTATAATGAACTAAAAACTCTTAATATTATTGGAATTGTTTCCATTTATTTTCTTTCTCGTATAATCAATTAACAACTTTTTCAAACGATTTTTTTAAACCTTTTTTTTAATCCAAATTAATTTTGTTAGATCTTTTTTCAATGGCATTTCGAAGTTCTAATTTGAAATCAGAATAAGTGTTTGTGTGTCAGTAGCTTTTTTTAATGACACTGTTTCGTTGAACCATTTTTCTAAGTGCTAAAAATTTCCCCACGCCTTGTACAAACAATTTTTCGTAAAGCACAAATGATTCCAAAAGAGGACATTATAAAACGTTCAATTTTAAACTAAGGTGATGTAATGATGCGTTTCTGAAAAAGGGAACGAAACTAAGGACTGAAGATCATTTCTTCTTCTTTTTTTAAAATTACTTCTTTTTGAAGTTTGCATTTCACGGCTCGTTGCAATAATCTCGTCTGCGCAGGCGTCAACGAATAGAGATAAATATAATTTTAAAAGTTCTAAAAATGATTTTTTTTGTGGGGGGAAATGACTGCTTTTAAAATTAGACATATTAAAGTGAATTATGTATGAAATTAATAGTTTTTAAATATGCAATAAAGATTAAAATTTAAAACTAATTTATTTCAAGTTAAAACGAATCAAGTTAAATAAATTTTAAGTTAAAGTTAAATAGTAATAAAATTATATAAATGAACTTGTGAAAAATTTAGTTTAAGTTAATAAAGAAAAATTAATATTATGAATTATAGTAATAACGAAAATATTTACATGATTAAAATAAATACTCGTGCACCTGTGATTAATATCTCAGAATTTTTAAGCCTCATTTCTATCATTAAATTAATATATATTAAGACAAATGAATTAGGATTTTAATAAATGAAATTCTTCACCATTCTTTTTTTAACGTGGTAATCAGGTATTAATTGGTTTTACTTGCCCCTACGCGTAACACAATGTTTTGACAGTCTTATGATTAGAGATTTTGTCTCTACAGTGCTTCGACAGGAAATTTCATTGTTTTTAAGCTGTACATTATTTCGGAAACAAATATTAATAATAAAAATATTAAAAGGAAATGTGCTATGCATATTTCAATGTATCATGCCAGAATATCATTTCTTGAACGGCTAAGCAACACGTGATCGTGCGAGTTAAATTATATTTTTTATTCATTTTAATCGTTTCATTGAATGAGTCACTTTAGCATTGCAAACGATCACAAAAAAGCTTTGTCTCGCATTAATTGTTAAAAAAATATCACCTTTCCAATTTATTTCATTTCACATAATCACTTGCTCAAAGTGACATTTTTCTAGGTTTTATTTGCTGTAGTCATTAACTTATTTTTTTTTAAATCAGAGCTTTTGTAAATGCAATAGAAACGCGTTATTAAAAGCTGATTTTTTTGAGTTGCTCGTGCAGATAATAAAATTTTTATTTTTCACCTGCGGATTTTTGTTGACGCCGAAAAACCTCATTTCCAAAACAATATCATGTTCTGACATGATAATAATAATATTCATAGCGACTGGAGTTAAAATTCTTCGATGACTGCAAAATCATATTTATAAGTGAGTTGACTTTCACCTGACCCCACCCCCTGTTGTGCTTTTATGTCGACCTTTATTTGTTTTGAACTAAGCCACATATATTTAAATATCTTATTAAGACTAGTTTCTTCAGTTTTATGCTCGTTACTATAATTTGGATGGAAATATTTTGATAGTAGTTAATCAATATAAATTTTTGAGATCCAAAGAATATGATTAAATAAATGAAAGGAATAGTATCTTGTCAAGGGAAGTGAAATAATAAAATTGAATCACCAAAGTCAAATTAAAAAATATCAGGAAAATAAACACAAAATTAATTATTGAAACGAAAATAAAATTGGAAAAAAAAAATACTGCACTGAAAAAATTGAAATATCTTTTTTGAACATTAGTAAAATATTATGTTTAACATGTAAGGTAGAGTGTGCCATGTAATGAGAACACAATAATAAAGAAGGAATAATAAAGAACGAATAAGAAGGAATAATAAAGAACAAAAAGAACAAATAATAAAGAAGGAACAGTGAATATATATAAAAACGAAACTTGACAAAAACTACTTATTAAAATCAAAATTGAAAATACAAACAAAACTTCTTGGTATAACAAAACTGAAATGCATTACTTAGAAATAAAAGGCGACATAACATGGGAATGGAAAATTAGCATGAAAAGCACTTTCAAATAAATGAATTCCAGGATTAAGGCACGCATGAACAAATACAAACACACACACACACAAAACCCTAGAGAATTAATTTTTGAAAGAAGAATTGGATTTAGGAAAATTTGTCCCAAATGTAGAGAACCATTCGTTCGAGTTTTTCCTTTGATATTATAAAAGAGTGAGATATTATCAGAAACAATATAATACTGTGAAATAGCTTGGCATTTTTTTATATTCCCACAGATAGGCAGTAATCTAATAAATAATAAAAGGAATGTTTTTACAAGAACTCACCTTCCGCAAGGCTGTCCTGCCGCCACACTTCCTTATCTCTTGCATCAATTGTTCCCTCGGATCCATCTGTGGTTCGATAATTCTTTTCTGGCTAATGCTCTTAAGTCCATTGGTTTTGTTAGATCCTTTAGCCCTCTCACCTGTTGGCATAGGAGGAGGGGGTGGAGGGGCTGGCATTTCAGAATGTCCAGCAGCTTTAGTCACGGGGTCACTCACTCGCGCATTCGATTGACCGATGCTCCCATTAGGACAGCCCAGATGCCCATTCAGATTCTTTTCATTGTTCTGTTTCAGGCTGGGCTTTTGATAAGTGGTTGTCTTTGTGGGGACGGGAGGGGGCACTTTCTTTATGTTGTTGCGCAAATTTTCCACCAGGGGTGCGGGTGCATTGTTTTTAGGTTTCAGAACACCATCAACATCGTCATCGTTGGTCTCCGATATCAACTTTAAGCTCTCGAAAGAGGGGAGGATAGTGGACAAAATCTTAGTGTCGTCATAGATATCCAAATCACCATCCTTCCTGATTTCAGGGGGTAGTCTTTGGCGATTTTTGGTGGAGATCCTCACCTGTGGTGGTTTGAAATAGTTCTTAGTCTTTGAGGATCTCAAGGTGCTGGATCCATTGGTTATAGGCACAGGTCCGAAATCTAAGGATGGTATGTTTATAGTGGACCTGGGCAAAGTAGAACATTTTGTGGGCTCGTATGACAAAGAGCGGGTTACTAGAGGACAAGAGGTTGGGGCATCATCCGAATAGTCCTCCCCTTCAGGAAGACTGTGCGACTGTCTAAGAGTCCTGGCGTATTGAGGCACAATGCACTCCTCCCTCAGCATGGCGTGGTTACTTAGCAACTGTTCTTGCCACCTGATGAATTGTCTTTGAAGTTTAATATATTCACGCTGGAGTCTTTCCTGTTCGATTTCGAATTCCTGTTTATCGTCACAGCTGAGATCGGATAAAGATCTTTGCAGGTGCCTTGCCTTTTTCGATTTGATACTGACACAGCTGGGAGAGCCTTCTGCGAGATTCAGCAAGGACGAGGACCTCCTAAGGGATGTCGACGAACTGGATCGAGTTGGAGATAAGCAGACAGGTGCGACTTCTTCGTCCACAACGAACGCTTCGTTATCGACACCACAAAATTCAGAGGGAGGCGGAGGGAATGTCTCTAAAGAGTTCTCAGCCTCATCTTTCGAGTCTAATATCAACGGCGTCGATGGTTTTTGCAGAGAATAAGATAAATCCCCTTCTCTTTCTTTTAATTCCACATTCGAAGTCAGTGACTTCTGATTAACAGGGGGATTTGAGTTTTTTACGTTTTTCTTTGATTCCAAGTCGGGAGTTAATTTAGTAGATGCGTTCTGTACATCACAAGGGGCTTTTCTAGCCTCATTCCTCAAATCAAAGGTGGTTGAAACAGGAATTTTAGGAGAACCAGACACGTTTTTCCTCTTTTTATCTTTTGGTGGTTCTAAATCCAAACTCAATCTAGCCGTCGATTTCTGCAGCGGATAAGACACATCCTTTGCACTTTTCTCCGATTCCGAATACACAGGTGGTTGGGGTGATTTATCCTTGGGGCATCGTCCACCGGGTGTGGACAAGGGACGGTCCTGGGGTGTCACTGCACCATTCGGCGTTCGTCCACCTCTCTGCTTGATGGCCAGGAGGGAAGGACCGATTCTCTGAGGGTTGTCCAGCGAGTGGAAAGCAGCCTGAATGCTGGAGGCTATTTCCTGTTGCGTCACTTCCTGCTCGATCCTTGCGTTGAGGGCGACCAGCGCCACTCTGGTCACGGAATCGTCTGCAAAAAAGGGAAAAAGAAGACACACCAATAAGAGTCTGAAGCGAAAAATAAGGGGTATGATCCGAAGCGTCTCGACCAAAGGTCACCGCCCGCAGCTCTGAGCGAAGCTTTCGGGTTCTTTTTTTGTTTCTCCTTTTGTCATGCATGGTTTACGCCCAAACCTGATTCTTTCCTCCGAGTTTTTGTTTTCGTCTCCCTGGAGACGGCGCGGTGAGAATTCTTTATCAAATTCTATTGCCATTGTTAAGGGTTATCTCCAGAAAGGATTGTGTTCTTTTCATTCACCAGCTTGTGTTGTGTTTAGGGGGGGGGGGGTGTAGCTGCTAATTATTTATTGCAGTAACTCTTCATCGCGCAGAATTGATTTCACCATTCAATGGTGGTCTCTCATGAATATGAATTAGTAATATAAATCGAAGAAAGGGAGGGGGATGAGGCAAGAGATGCTGTTAATAAAAAAAAATCCGAGAAAATCTTTTATCTGCCTAATCTTTGAAGAGAATAGTTTAGTTTTCATTGTTTTGATAAAATTGCATTGTTTTCTTTTTTTTGTGTGTATTTCATATGAAATATAAGTATGTGCGAGAAAAGTGATACTATAGAAATTGATTTCTACATCATGCCAGGCTGTTATCAAAACAATATTTAATCAGTGGTAATTTCTTCTTTTTTCTTTTTTTGCTCTGTTAACGAGACCTGATATAACTAGGAGCTAAAGAAATCTATTCAATATTTTAACACATTTGAATCGATAGGTAATACTTTGTCAACCCTAGTTGCACACAAATATTTTACAATATTGATCAATATTCGCAATATTGTTTAATATTGTTTGATATCATTTAATATCGCACAGTATTGTACAATATTATGCTACAAGATGTGCTACCTGGGAATAAAAGTATTGAGGATACTGGATATATGATTGTTAAAATTCCCAATAGATTGAGACATTATTTTTTTTTCAAGTTTTGTACTAAACAAGTAGTATAATTTTTTATAAAAAAAAGTCGATTCCCAGGTAGCATAACCAGTTTTGAACTAAATAAGTAGTATAATTTTTTAATAAGTCGATTCCCAGGTAGCACAACCTGTTGCATAATATTGTACAATATTGAACGATATCATACGATATTAAAAATATTGCAAATATTGATCAATGTCATACAATATTGAACAATGTTTGCATACTACTAGGGTTCCTACTTAGGTCAATAAAGTAATTTTTTTATTTTAGTCACCTTTTATTAAATAATTGCAATTAATATAAATGATTAATCAAAAAAATTATGTCTGCTAAAAACAAAATCAAGTCCGTATAATTTAAAACTACATCAGAACACATTGCACTGTGAATTTTCTACGCCAATTGGGGCGTAGAAATTCGAATTTTTAAATTTCTGTTATTCTGCTTTATTTTAATTCAAAAATACTTGGATTATCACATTGTTCTATCATGTAATGCTTCATTTTTACTAACCTTAAGCTATCAGCTGTCAAATCGTGTTTTTATTAAGGTTGCCAACACTTAATTGCCCGAATGGTGGCAAATTCAATTTTTGCGTTCGTTCTGAGACACTGTTTATTTACCGCTCACTTTAACATTTTCTTTGTCGCAAGATTGTGAAAGAGAGGATATGTAGAAAATATCCTCGTGAATTCGAACCCTGGTCAGGCAACTTTGGACTTATTCAACCTTAAGAGTAAACAACCTTCGAAATTGCGCCATTTTCCTTTGTTTGCCCTTATATTTGTCAATCATTTCGTCAGCAATATTTCACCTGGCTTTACTAGTGCATCTCTGAAATTAATTTCAAAACATCATCGTCCAAGAGATGCATTGACTTCTCTAAATGGCCCAACCCCATAATTCAAAACCGCACGTTGTCATCAGTTTCCAAGTGGGTGCATTCGAAGCAGTAAACAACAGGGAACAAAATTATACTCTTTATGGCAGGTATTTCCCACGATTAATTCGAAAATCGGTTACGGATTCTTGAATATTCTAGATCGGAATGTTACAGGATTGAGAAATGATTCTGGGGCTTGGTTCGTCGATGATGCGGAAGAGCCCTGCTCACGAAGAATAATCTCCCTCCCCCCTTAAAGAAGTGAACCATTTCCGAGATGGATGGTTCTGCACGAATGGGACTGATGAGTCAAGACAAGGTCACGGCGTTGTGACAAGAGGTCGTAGTCGTCATGATGAAGCTGTCATGCGAAAGTTCTTTGCGAGTACCTTTGTTGCCAAGTCGTGTTTCTAAATGAGGGGTGAAAATCTGATGTTATCAGTTATATTTGGATTTGAGGAGCGGCATGCCCATATGGGGAATTACTGGTCCCCCTCCAAGCATTTCAAAATTTCCTATGATCATATGGACGAATTACAATTTTACTATGATCGTATAGATGAATTTAAAAACTACTGAACAGGATTGTAAAATGATACTGCTGTGCACACAACATCAAACGAGCATGGATCAGTAGCATAGTCTCAAGTAGCACATCCTGTAGCATAATATTGTAGAATATTGTGTGATATTACATGATATTAAACAATATTACACAATATCAAACAATATTGCGAATATTGATCAATATTGTACAATATTTGTATGCTAATCTCATGTAGCACATTCTCTTGCATAATATTGGGCAATATTGCGCGATATTATATGATATTAAACAATATTACACAATATTGCGCATATTGATCAACATTGTACAATATTTGTATGCTAATCCCATGTAGCACATCCTTTTGCATAATATTGTACAATATTGCGCGATATTATATGATATTAAACAATATTCCACAATGTCAAACAATATTGCGAATATTGATCAATATTTGTATGCTACTAGGGGTGATGAGGGGAGGGGTGAAGGCTTGTTCATGGATATGCACATCACAGAGTCGCTATTTTGATGTTTTAGGATTACAAAACATTAGTGATTTTATTTTAAAACTGAGAACCAAAAATGATGACTTTCAACCAGCAAAGAGACATGGGGAGACTGAAAAAAAATGTTATAATCGAAGAAAGCGAATTTTACTTAGAATACCACTTTGAATCTACGCAAAAGCTAATTAATAATTCTAAATTTTGAACCGTGTTTATATGAAAAGGATGACTCCTGAGATCATAACTCCCCTTTAAACTTCTATTTGGTATTAAAGGGAAAAAGTTCGGCCTCAACGGATATGATTGCTCTAGGACATTCCTGTAGAAAAAATCCTGAAAGGTCACAGTAATTTCGTTACAGCAGTCTTCTCCCTGACTGTGGGTGGTGATGAATTTTTTTTTTTTTTTTTTTTTTTTTTGGTTTCTTAATATAAAGAAGACAACTGAGTATACAATTTAAACACCTTCTTTCCACTTACTGAATTAAAAAATATAATACAAATATCAAATTTAGCATAAGTCAGAATACTGTTGTTGCATTATTGAGTTATTGTTTTTGTATATGTCCGAATATACAGTTCAACAAATGATTCCCACCCTCTTCAACAAATTTATTCCAAAATTAAACAGAAATTTACAGCAGAAATGATAAATATTTGTAAAAAAAATATCCATCTAGATTCACAAGTTTTGAGTCATTTTATCAGCTTTGACAAATTTTAAATAAAATTTTCAAATTCAGTGATATGATTAAAAACTAAATTAAGGCTTAGTGTATTTTTTACTTTACGGTCAAATACACACCCAATAAAAGCTGAAGAGAGGAGATTCTTCCATATTATGAATAAATATAGTTAATATATTTTTGATATAGTTAAAATATAAATATCATAACAGTTTCTCTTTGTATGCAAGAAAGAAAAAATAAATTTTGTTCCTAGAAAAAATAACTCTAAGTTCGTCTAATGTACTATTTTCAGAAAAAAGAAAAGTTCGTATTAAAGAAATATCACTGTTTAGCTAATAAAAACTAAGCAGTTTGGTTAAAAAATCAGGCTAACTTAATGAAGACTGAAACAGTCATTGGATCTTATTAACCCTTTCAAGGGCTGTGGAAACTATTCTTCCCACGAAATTTATCAATGTTCAAATAAAGTTAAGTAGATTAGAACATATTCTGATACATTTTTCAGTAAGACAGTAACTAGAAGCTTCAGTGCCTTATCTCACATAAAATATCACTTGTTGATTTGTACCTTAATTATTAATTTATTGATCAATTTAAATTTATCTGATAAGTTAAATTAATCACTTTTCTTATGACAATCTTAATCCTAAAAATATTTTGGTATGCCATGGCTAGAAAAAAAATGCCCTTTAAAGGGTTAATAGGAAAGTTCTGTAAGGTTGTAATAATAGTACAGATTAACATTTTTATTTATGAAGATGAGTGATATGTAATAAAAATAGATTGATAAGGACAGAACACTAAATGCATATTTATAAGAATAGCACAAGAAGAACAATTTTATAAAGATAATTTGTGAGTGAAAATAAAAAGTATGCATCAGTTTTTAATGAATAGTATTGTGGATGCTCTAGTATCTCAGAATCAGATTATTTATACTTTAAATAAAAGTTAAAACATTAATTAAATATTTTTAAAAATGATAGTCTATATATATAACACAATAAAAACAAGTTTATAAGATAATGTGACAAGATTATATTTATAAAAAAATGAAATAAGAATAAATTTATTAGAACAGTGTAATAAGAATAAATGTATTAGAACAGTACAATAAGAGTAAATTTATTAGAATAGTGCAATAAAAATAAATGTGTCAGAGCAGAGCAATAAGAATAAATTTATTAGATCAGGGTGATAAGAAAAATTTATCAGAACAGTGCAATAAGTATAAATTTATTAGAACAGTATAATAAAAAAATTTATTAGAACAATGCAGTAAGAATAAATTTATTAGAATGGTGCAAAAAGAACCTTTTTATAAGGAAGATTCAGTAAAAACAGTTTTATAAAGATATTTGAGAACAAAAGTAATTAGAATTCAGAAACTTAGATAATTTTCCAGTGCTTTAGAATAAAACATAAACAAAGGAGAGTATTATGCCTAAAATATGATTTTTATTAAACTTTTTAAAATCAACGCTTATTTAATTATATGTTTTTATCGTCGCGGCATTTACAAAGCCTTCATATACTTCAAAATTAAATTATTCAGTATTAAAAATAATGTAAGCATATAAGTCAGAATAAAAATCATTATATTTTCTAAATTCAAACAAAGAAAATTATTTATTCAATGCATGCATTATTGAAAAAGATAATGGAAAGTGATAAATAAAAGTTGGATTTGATAAAAATAAATATTATTTTGTTCATTCGTATGATTATTTTAATAGAAGATAACTTTCATACACTTACAGGAATATTTTAAACAACCTACAGTATTTTCAAATCACCATTTTATTTATTTTATTTTCCCTTTTTGCATTCTATTTTCAAAAGGTTTACTTTTCTCTTTTTCCCCTTAGTTTATAGCTTCGTAGAATAAATATCTACACGAATTAGGCTAAATAAATAAATCATAAATTTCCATAACAGACAAGCAGATTTTTCTGTCATAGGAAAAAAAATCAGTTTTTGCTATTCAAGTTGATGATGGTCAAAAGTGTATCCGCCCAAATAAAGCACAGCAAAAATGTCAGAAAACGCCTATGATTTCCTTTGAATAGTTCACTATCGAATAAATTTTATCGCTTATATATTGCCCCAAACAGATTTGTTTAGAGTTATGTTGATATTTTTTTTCAAGCAGATGGTTCTGTTGAAGAATGGTTTATAATATTATTGATGACTATTTAATGAAAGGAAGATATTATCGTTTGCTAAGAATTGATTGGTTAAAACGTCCTTCCAATTTTGTAAAAAACAACAACCTTAATTTACATCAGGAATGAGTCATTTTTACTTACAACAAACACATGTAAGTAAAAATTAATTCTTCAGTTTATTAGTTCTATAACTTTCTAAAATACATTCTTTATTATATTGTCAAAACGATGTACTCCGAGAATTATAAAATTTCTGTATTTAGTCTCATAATGTTTGACTTTTAATACTCAATTCATTTGCACAATATAAAAATATACATCTACACGTTAAGAAGACTTTTCAATTAATTTAGTATATTATATTATTCTCATGTTTTTATATAATATAAACAAAATTTATATAATTTTAAAGTATAAAAATATATTGACTTTTTAAAAAATAATTTAGCTGTGCATAATGATAATTACAGAATTGAAATGTATTTAAAATACATCAAAAATCACTCAGTCAACGAATTTGATACAAGTGATTTAAAATGAAAAACAATTTTTCAGTATTTATATGAATTTAAAATACACTATATCTCTAAAGAAAGTACAAAAATATAAAAAAAAACACCAAATCAGCATTTAATGTAAATCAGAAACTCCAAGAGATAATATAAATAGAATTAAAAAAATTTATTTTGAGATAAGTTCATTACAAAAAGACTTTATAATCAAAATCCTCATCATCACATTTTTACTCGTTGAATAACTTAACTTTGTTAGAATTTATACATCTTATTCAAGAGAAAAATTGCATTTAATCAAGAATTTATAATTTCTACTTAAACAACGAAAATTTCATACAAAATTTTATCTAATTTTAGATAAATTTTGAATGAAAATACATGTTATTTCCAAACTTAAAGTATTCAAAATAATTTTACTAATTGCTTTAATTAATTTTTTAAGTTAATAAAGTAAATGTTTGATTTTTTTAATGTTTAATGATAAAAAGGCGTCTTTATATTTTGCAGTTCATTAATTTGAAATACAGATCTTAGACTTAATTTAATATGTATCTTTAAAAATGGTGGAACTATGACTCTGTTATTGAAATTGCCAAAAACTAAATAAAGTTGTAAAAAATATTTAAGAAATTTTAGAATTCTATTTTGAATGTGCTTTGAATAATTTGATTGCTTAAATTATTATTTCTTTCCAAAAATTGCAAATCTTATTTATGAAAAATCATAATCATTTTTGTTGTGCCTGTGGTATTAATCATCTACCTCATGAACATTTTAAAAAAGTATATTCATTCAAAATAGTTCCTTTATATAAATTATAATTTGAAATTAAAACTATTGAATGATGCTATCTTTTGAGTGTTAATATTTTAACAAAGAAATTGTAAAGATATTTGTTATAAATGATAAAATTGTTGTTAAATAAATAAAAGCCCAATGAAGTAGAATTTTAAAATTCATTTATTTATCAAATATGAATTGCTGCTTAATTTTTCCAATAATTAATCATTTATAGGATCATCAATAAAAATATTATAGAAAAAGAAACAAGTCAAATTAAAGCTCTATTTGACTTTGTAAACGAAAGACATGGCATATTTTGTGGTATTAAGAGTTTTCTTAACATTAAAGCTTAATTCACATGGTAAATAAATTTTATTTAATTAATTCAAACTAAATAATTTCACAATGATTCAGGAATGCAGTACAGAATATTAAGAAAGAGGATTTAATAAAACAATATCAGATCCAAATCAGAAATTTAGTGCTCTATTTGTAATATAATTTTGGCAAAAGGGATCTAATATAAATGGCAAACCTTTTGTAAAGTGTAGATAAATTTATAACAAAAAGATTTCATTTATAAAAGTGCCATAAATGGCAATTAATAGAATACTGGAGATTTGGTTATATATATATATATGCAAAGAATAATAGTATGCTCTGTATGTAAATCTAAATCAAAATTTATGATTGATTTAAAACATAAATAATTTGAAGCTTCAGACTATATGTATACACAAAGAATGTTAAAATTTATTGTAAAAATTTCATCTAATAAATCAAAGATTCAATATAAATAAAAAAATAATTTTCAAAGCATTTATATGTGTTTATAAAAAAAACAAACAAAATATTTTTTTAAAAAAAATGTGCATCTAATAGGTAAAAAAGGGGGTGGGGAAACTGAGTATTCTATTTCATTTAAAGATGCTCTTGGTTTATGATTAATAAAATAATCAATACTAACCATCACCACAGCATATTATTAAACTATGAATTGATCAGATGAATATTTGTTATTCTAATTAGCATTATATAGCTACATATTTTATATAAAATTATATATTAAATATATAAAATCATTTATTTAAAAATACATATTTTGGTTAGAAAATTATTATATATCTTGGTTAGTTAATAATTAGTTAAAATATTATGAGCTAAATTCATTTTATTAAAAAAAATTTCAATATGGTTAGGTTTTTTCTAAAGAAAAACTTAAATAAAGTATATATTCATTTAAGATATTTAAAATGCTAATAAATATATGTTAAAATATGAATACACAATTAAGCATAATTGATATAAAAGTTTAAATGTAAATTTAAATATGTAATAATTGTATAATGAAGCATAAATGAATGATTGATTATATATACTATTCTAAAATTAAAACACCAGAATGATGCCAGTTTTGATGTATTAATAATTTAAAAAGAAAATGTCTAAGAGATTTACTATAGATAATATAACTATCCTTAAATGAAAGAATGCATCATAAAATACCTTTTCAAATTGTATAATGGATGTTAGTGTATAATGGATGTTAGAAAACAAGATTTATGAAGAAAACAAAGAAACAATTTGTAGCAGTTTTTGTATAATATGAAGTGGTGTTGTGAAGGTAAATTGTGGCCATCACAATAGGATTTTTCTATCTTTCCTCACATTAAATCTTAAAAACTGGTATAACAACACCAATACTTTTTTCAATTGCACCTACTAAGACTGACTACTGGGACTGGTATAATAACTCTTTGTCTCCTATTCCCAAACCACTGAATACATGATCTTCACATAATATTTCAATGTTGTTAATGAGAAAATTTATAATATTTGTTTCAAAAACATGCAAAAATCAGTATAACATGTACATGTAATATTGATTCATGAATGTAATTCATTAATTGATTGTTTACGACTGACTTTATTATTATAAAAATATTTTATATGCATTATGTTTCTCTTTCAATAAGTCTTAAAAATTCTAAGAAGATTTACATTTTAAAAACGGCCAAACATAGGATTTATTCTTCATATTTCATTAATCACCATAGGATTCATTCTAATGCAACTTAGGATTTATTCTTCATATTTTCTTATGCAACATAGGATTCATTCTCATGCAACATAGGATTCATTCTAATGCAACATAGGATTTATTCTTCATATTTTATATTTTCATTACATTCAACACAATCCCATGGCAACTGATGCTCATTTAAAGTGAAGCATAAGGTTAGTTCCTAGTTCAAATTCTTAGAATAAGCAACATCATAAAATGTTTGCTTCCTGAATCTTCACTAAAGAGTTTTGAGAATACTAGCAGTTTCTTAATTTTAGTGAAATTATTTTTCTTATTAATTCCTTAGAAGTCTATAATATGAATAATGTTAAATTCATTAAGATTAAATAATGATATAAATAAGGGAAAGTTATGACAGATTTATTTATACATTATGAATATATATATATATAACTGTAACAGTAAATCCCCACAGTATATAATGAAAAAATTAAAAAGGGAAAGGAAAGAAAATTATGATCACTGATTATTAAATCAAATATTGTGTAAATATAATTTTCCAGTTGTAATATTTTTTTAAAATGTAGTTTAAAAAACAATGTGAAATAAAAAATACAGTGTAAAATAAAAGATTTTTGATATTAAAAATATAACTATAGTAAATTAATTGTTAACTATAACAATGTAATTAAATTAAATTCTATTTTAATATCACATACTATTCAGTATTTACTAGAAACAATTTTCTAATGACTTGAAACTAAATTTGTTCATATTATTCAATATGTCCAATCCTTCAAATTTTATTAGCTTAAATTTTATTTATATATTTGTTTTGAATTTGAATGAATGAAATTGATTTAATCTTCCTAGTTTATATCCCTCAACTGCTGAAAATGTATGCTATGCAACATTTAAAAATAAAGATTAGAAGAACCTAATTTTATTAGCTATAAATGTGTGTGTTTTTAAAAAGAATTTAAACTATACCAAGAATTTTTCACTGTAAAATTGATAGAGAAAAAATGGTCTTGCATATAAATATTAAAATACAGTTCACGGAAAAAAGAAAACATTTGAATAAGAAAGAGGTTTGAAGAAATAAGCTTTTATTCCAA
Source organism: Argiope argentata (assembly GCA_026289955.1). Classification (NCBI taxonomy): domain Eukaryota; kingdom Metazoa; phylum Arthropoda; class Arachnida; order Araneae; family Araneidae; genus Argiope; species Argiope argentata. Next base: position 4,165,215 of record JAOUZG010044942.1, on the reverse strand, counting down.
ATGTAATATATGCATGTACAGTCTAATAACCTCAGTATATATTCTCTATAATCTCTATCAACAAAAGTGATATTCATAAATTATCTACATATAATATATGAATATGAATTTATCAAATTATATATTAGTTGCATTCATTCATTATTTATCTAAATAATTAATGTTAATGCAATGTGTTTGTTATGTAATACATTTAATGTGAATTAATTTCAGGACCTTAACTTTTGAATTGATTTTCTTCAAATTTTGTTTACAAGTAATATGGAAAAAAATGGAAGATTTCTGTAAGGGTTTGTATGGTAATTCCATATATAGAGAATGATTATTTTATATTTAGTACTTCATTCCCATTAATTAAAAAAATTAAAATTATTTATTTGTCTTCTTGTTGTTTCTGGCAATATTTATTAAATTTTATATCATTCATTCAATTTTAAATAACTTTTAGAAATCAGTTTCAGAAATTTTAAAATCTTTTGATATAATCAATAAATATTTTTGTGAAGCTAAGACATTTTAAAAATACTTGATGCGAAAGTTACTTTTCTTATTTTAATTAAAAATAAAATTTCTGTCAATAAGAGGATTTGGAGTGAGAATATTTCGTATTAAATTATTTTTTGCATTAAAATTTTATGAATGACATAAAAAAAGGCATTTATTCATTTGAGTCTTAACATTAAAGCAATTACTAACATTAAATAATTATTTATTATCCTATCAACGTAAGGCATATCAGCTAATACAGCTAATGTGCCATAAATTTTTATACTGTAATATGAAAGAAAAACTAATGAGATTTATTTATTCTATAGATAATTATTACAATCAAAGAAAAGAAGTGAGAAATCAAATCCCATTTGGAATATTAATAATCAATAATCACGGAATTATATAGCCGTAGAAATTCAATAGATGTCTGAAAAAAATGGGTACTTTTCCGTTAGCCAGAAGGCAGCGAAAAATCGCCAAATATTTTAAAATTCCGCCAAATTTTTTACAGTGATTTTAAATTTAAAAAAAAATCGTGAAATAATGTAGAATTCCACCAAATTTCATACAGTGATTTTAAAACCAAATAATGTGGAATTCCGTCAAATTTCTTACGGTGATTTTAAAACCAAAAAACATAGAATTCCGCCAAATTTCTTAGTGATTTTAAATAAAAAAAATCGTTAAATAATGTAGAATTTTGCCAAATTTCTTACAGTGGTTTTAAAGTCCAAAATCTGCAAATAATGTAGAATTCAGTCAAATTTCTTACAATGATTTTAAA
>JAOUZG010044942.1:4109634-4163929 GCA_026289955.1 Argiope argentata | reverse complement strand
AAAAAAAAAAAAAAAACATTCGCCAAATTTCTTACAGTGGTTTTAAAGCAAAAAATCGCCAAATAATGTAGAATTCCGTCAAATGTCTGGTGAATTTTCGCTGCCGCTGGCTAACGGAAAAGTACCAATAAATATTTTTAAAATGTTTTCATTCGAGAAATTTTGTTGCCAAATATGTATAACTTTCTCCATTACTCAATCAAATGAAAAAAGGGCAACATTTAAAAGAAAAAAAAAGTAAGCAAAGACTTGAAACGTGGCAATCATTTGATCACTGAGGAAAAAAAAAATGTCATAAAATATTTTAAAGTCTATCCAAAATTTTACAGTTTGGTTGTTACTTGATTTAACATAAGAATTAAAAGAATTTTTATTAGAAAATTAATGCTAAATATCTTTGCGAACAATAAAAAAATATCAACATAAGACAACAAAGTATGAAAAAGATCGCGATTAAAGAAAGTCAATGTATCTTAAAGATGATTTAAGCAAGTTTGGAATTTCCAACGTGGGAAAGCATTAAAAAAAAGTTTCGATCACATGTCTGTTTGTATTAATAAAGAACAAAATGTTGTGCAAAAACTATTTGTCAAGCAATCTATACTTACTTTCACCTTCTTGCTTTCCAGTTTTGTCTTCTCTGATTTCAGCAAGTTCTTCAACAAGACCTTGAGCGGATTCTTCCGTTTCAGCAATCGGTTCAGAAGTTTCTACCGTCTCGGGTTCCACTGGACGGGGAATTTCTTTAAAAGAGAAAATGTATCCATCAGTATTTTCGATTCACATATTCTGTTACAATAATATTAGAAAAAAAGTTTAGAAAAAGAATTCATTAATTTGGTTTCAAATGAAATTTAAATTATTGTCAAGAGGACCATATTTTTTAAATTTAATTATCAGGTATTCTATATATTTGGGAAGAAAGATGGTATAAAAATCTTGGTGTTACAATGCATTGAAAACGGCACGTCTGTATTCTTAAAGGGAGAAGTTGCTGTTGTTGCTTATGGCACTTGCCATGGACAAGACCCCCCGCTATTACAGCAGCAGATTTCAGCCGAAAGGTGCGTCTCTTGTTTTTAAAGTAGCGCCAATTAGGGCCAAGAGTACGACTTAGCTACACACTCACCACATTTGCTAGCCCAGCCCTTTTTTACAGGGGGACGGGCACATTCACACATCTCACAGAAAGCACACAAAAGAAGATCCATACCTGAACCGGGACTCGAACCCGGGGCTCCCAGAACACGAGGAAGACGTGCTACCTCTGTGCCAGAAAGGGTGAAGTTAATCATAGTATGACTCTTAACAGTAAATTTACTAACGATAACAAGAATTACAGGGTGGAACTAAAATTGTAACTAAAATAGAATGTTTATATTAGGTTTAATTAAATTAGCATCCTTTATTAAAACTAGGCGCGACCCACTTTAGAGTAAACTTCGTATTTTCGAACCTTTATTAGGGGAAGAAGATCATATCGTAGAATCTCTTTTTCAAACTTTCAAGCCACACTAACAAAACAGAAATTTATCTGACCTCCATCTCAAGAATCAGATATAAGTTTTACTGAAATTGTGTAACTTTTTACATGCGAAAAAAGTAATACCATTTTTTTTCTCAGAATACTATTTTTAGAAAATTAATTTGAATTAATTTTTAAAATAAACTATTTGCATGCAGAAAGCCCCCTCCCCCAATTTTTTCAGAATCTAATTTTAAAAAAAATTAATTTGAATTAATTTTTTAAATAAATGTTTTGCATTTAATATTTTTTGATGGTAAAAATTACGATGTTTCGGATTATTTTCCAAAATAAAGACATATACAGATATATAATTTCAAATAAAGATATATATATTATACATGAAAATATTTAAATTCCGAATAACGCCAAGTATATCAGATAGTGCCGCCATCCTGGCATAGGGGTAACGCATCTTCCCCGAGAACTGGGCGTCCCGGTTCGGGCATGGCTGTTCTTCTGTGTTCAGTCTGAAAGGAATATGAACGTACCCCCTGTAAAAAAGGGCTCTTCAAGAAATGTGATGAGTGAGTAGCTAAGTCGTACTCCTGCCGCTAGTTGGCGCTACTCCAAATAAGAGATGCTTATTTCGGCTTATATCTGCTGATACATTAGAGGGCTTGTCCATGGCAAGTGCCATTAGTAACAACAACAACAACAACAAATGTATTAGTGAAAGTTAGCATAATATACGCATATTTTTTAAATAGTTCCCTAAAACCTGGATGAACCTGCTACTTCAAAACAAGAGGCACTCTTTTCGGCTTAAAACTTGTTGATGCCTCGGAAATGTTTGTCCTTAACAAGTGCCATTGATAACAACAACAACAACATATTAGCTAGTTTTTTTTTAAAAAAATACTTATTGCCTTAATATTTACATTGCAATACTAGTTTAAAATTCGGATCTTAAAAGGACATGATTTATTTGTCAATTTGTACAGAAGTTTGTTATCCATTCTTCATCATTCTTTTAATGTCAATATTTAATTTCTTTGATAAGCGCAATATGTAGAACAACATATACAGAACACGATCAAAGATTATCTTTATTTCAAATTAATGAGCCAGAACTGAACATTAGTATTTAAATATACATCTCATTGTTCCAACAAATCAAAGCAGTTTAAATCAAAGGAACTACTTCCGGTAAACTCAGTTTGATGTAGTGAGCGGTCGGGCTATACATCCGTGATTGTCTTTACAAACCAAGAAACAATTGAAAGTTAACGCGTTTTAATTAATGTTTTGGTAAAGCTCATTCACCGGAACGAATTTTCTTAACTATTTCGAACAATTCAGGGACTAAAATTAAGTTAATCGACATCATTAACACCCAACTGTTATTGCAATGCGTATAAAAATAGTAGATTTTGTATCCGGAACAATGAAAACGACTAATGTTATCTGTTTGAGTTATTTTGATGAAGGTTAGCACTAACTGATGATGATATAGGTCATGAAAGGTCGTTTAACAAACCTTCATATTATTATGAATTTTGTGCAGATTAGTTGCAAATATTTATGGATTTTTGTGTAAAATGTTAGCAAATAGTTTGATATATGAAATTGCTTGTAAGAAAATCGCGCGTCAGCATTCTAAGAGAGAAGAAAAGAAAAATAACCTGAAAAAGACCTTTATAAGGGGATTTACAACAGAAGATCGCCATATCTGACTAATTTCGCGATATAGTTCTGTTTATGACATAATGAGGTCGCCAACAGTTTTTTTACTACACGCTAAAATGTAAAGTAGCGACTGAGAAATAAAGATTTGTTCTTAAAGAATATTAGAGAAAGTTCCACAGTTAACTGGAACGAGCTCGCGGTTCCTCGTTTATAATATGCTATTAATTACGCGTTAATGATATGCTATTAATCCGCGGTTTCCCCGTTAATGATATACTATTTAAGACGCGTTTTAAAATGGATATCAAACCAATTCGGAGAACGAGCTACGTTAGTTGGTTTAGCTTGAGAGAGCGACTTTTCCTTTTTGACGTGCGTTCTATAGCTTTGCTGTTATCCGAAATTAGTGGATCAAATAGAGTAAATTCGCTGTCTTTGTAGCTTTGCGTATATTTAATATGCCTTTTCCTAGACAATTAGATCTGCATCTTCGCATAGTTTTTGTGAAAATTTTCGTAACAATATACAAATGAAAGGTCAAGTACAATTAAGTTTCAAGTACAATTGAGTAATTCATTTTTGGGATAGAATGTGCGCTGTAAACGCAAAGCGAAGCCGCTGTCAGAATTAAGCATCGCCATAAAGCAGCAGCAGTGAAAAGATTAGCGCTAATTGGTGATTATAGGTCATTAAAGGTCGTTTAGAAGCCTTAATATTAGGTCCAGGATATAGAAACACCTTATTTTTGCGATAAGATCAAAATGGAGAAAGAGAGAGAGAGAGAGCTACCAGTACAGTCACCTAAAAGGTCTCGATATAAAGGCCAGTATCAACCGACAGAAAAAGGTAAGCACTGACTGATATACATAAAATGTCGTCACATTAAAAGTAGGTCAAGTAATAGTTCTACATCAACCTTTTGAAAACGCATCTGCTGTCAGAAAAAGCATACGTAATAATAAAGCAATACTGGTAAAAGCGGGTCAACCTTTTAAAAAACGCATCTGCTTTGGAAGAAATATACATGGCAATAATGCTATACTAGTAAAAGCAGGTGAAATTCTTCGACCCATTAATTCCTTTGGTCCATAAACTTTATTTTGCCTCTTAATTTCGGAGACACCAAAATATCCTAACCAAACCATCAACATGTTCTCACAGGATAATAGATTCTTAAATTATGCACTTTGAATTATTATCATGTCAGAGCATGATGTTTTGTGGCTGAGGTTTGTGGCATCAACAAAAATCTGAAGGCAAAAAATAAAAATTTAATTATTTGCACGAGCATCTAAAAAATCATCTTTTAATAACGCATTACCATTGCATTTACAAAAGCTCTGCTGTAAAAAAAAGTTAATGACTGCAGCAAATAAAACCTAGAAAAATGTCGTATTGAGCACGTGATTATGTGAAATGAAATAAATAGGAAATGTGATATATTTTTTAAAACAATCCATGCGAAGACAAAGTTTTTTTTGGATCGTTTGCAATACTAAAGTGACTCATTCGATGAAACGATTAAAATGAAGAAAAATACGATTTAACTCGCACGACGACGTGGTGCTTGGCTGTTCAAGAAATGATGTTCTGACAGGATACATTGAGATATGCACAGCAGATTTCATTTTAATCTTTTATTTTTATTTTATTTATTTATTTTGTAAAAAAATTGTACAATCGGAAATAATGTAAAGTTATACTCGGTTGAAAAGCTTGTTTTGGGATATTGCGATCAATATACCACATTTCTTACTCTGACCTTGAAGGTTCAGCTTGCGGCGTATAATAAACCTTGACCGGTAAATAAAATAAAGCTACTATTTGTGGTTTTACAACCGCAATGACCTCTCTTAACACGAGACATTCTACCCTACATGTTCCTGTGTACAAAAAGACTCATCTGAATATGATTAATTTCGTTCTCGTATGTGTATTGTCAAGGCCCAACTTTGCCTAATTTTGGCCGGGGGAAAAACATTTTTTGGGGCCCGCTCTGCGTTACTATTTTAGTAATGAAGAACATTCATTTAAAAAAGGAAATGTAAAAAAAAAATTGTTTGATCTGGGGGACCCCATTTATGTGGGCCCCGGGGCAACTGCCCCGTACGCTCATGCCCTAGTCAGGCCCTGTGCGTATCATAGTATAAAGAGAATATAGTAATAGAACTCAAGATTTTAACGATTTTCCACGTCTTAGATCTCCCTAAATAGGAAAAACACATTTTCGGAAAATGTCCGTCTGTCTGTCAAATCAAAAACGCTTTGAGTTAGAAGGTTGAAATTTGATATACGGAATTTATGCTAAATTTCCAAATTTCTGTTACATTTTAAATCAATTCTCTTCAGAGGAAATTCATCTGTCCGCTGTTTGAAAATAAATTAACACATTTTCAGAACATGACTAAGGCAGGGGAATACGGGACAGCTGCCTCAGGCCCCCAATGATGTGGGGGCCCCAAATAGAATAGAATTTTTTTTTTAAAATTTTTCTTCTTTAATGAATGTTCTTCATTACTAAAGTAGTAAAGCAGAGGGGCCCCAAAAAAGTTTCTGCCCCGGGCCCCAAGTAGGCTAAGTCGGGCCCAGCACATTATTGCAGACACCTGTGAAATGTTGAGCCAAATTCAACAAGGGTCTCATTGTCTGTCGGTCTGTACATTCATTAATAAGCAGACGCGGTAATTCAAAACCGCAGTGACAGAAAAATATCAAATTTTGATATGGGATTTTGTGACTACAAGCGCAGTTTTATGTCAAATTTTTATTCCAATTATTTGAGTAAAATGTGCATAAAGCCTAAATTTTATTTTCGGATACTATTAGAAATATGGCAGAAATTAATCGCCTAAAAATCGGCCATGGATAACACAATAAATTCAGTAAAAATTCAGTAAAATTTTTCGCCAAAGTTTATATTTATTGTAGATCAAATTCCTTATTGTATACTATGGCATGACAAATTCATACGATGAAAATTGGTGGAATCTACTCCCTATTGTTTATCTGATATTTTTTAAAGACCCTTTTATTAATCTTTTAGGTCACGAGAAATCGATATTTGACTTATTGTCAGATCTCTCACAGAAAAATTCCCTGATTTGAATCCCTGCTTGAGAGTGACCCTTGAAAAAGTCTTCAGGCCGGATTCATTGTATTATTATTATTATTATTTATCCTTTTGTTTTCAAATTTTTGCCAATTTTGTTCATTTCATTTGTGTTCTAGTTGTAGCAGCATCGGCGCTCTCTAGATACAATGCTCTTTTAGATTTTACTGTTTAGGTAAATTTATATTTTTTGCTAATTGTTTTTCCTTGATATGATATTTTATTAATCTTATATATTTAAACAACTAAATATAGGCCCACGTTGGTTTGGTGGTAAGGTCTCAGTTTGTGAGCCATTGGGTCTCAAGTTCGAGACCTGATTCCATCGAGGAACCGCCGTGTAATGAGGTCTGTTGCACGTTAAAACCGTCCGGGCCAAACGTCTTGACGATTGACGTCAATCTGGTGTGGAGTAATGGGATGGAGAAGGGGGATGTAAGCTCAGGTGTCGTTCTCGACATCTGTTTGTGGTTCAAAATTACACGATCCGTCCCAAGATAGCCTTAGTGTTGCTTTACAACGGGACGTTATTATAACTACACTATAAACAACTAAATATACAAAATCAACAAACCTATAGCCTCATCGACCAACTCAGGAGTCGTCTTGCCAGTAGCCTGGTCCATTTCTGCCCCAGAATCGCACGACTGGACAGCATCAGCAACCCCTTTCTGGTCTTGGTGTCCATTTTGGACGGTAGGTGGCGGCGGTGGGGGTGGAGGCGCTTTCCTCTTTTTCGTGTTGGACACAGCGGTGACCTGACTGGGCAGTTCCTTGGCGTCGAGACTGCTGACCCCCGAGCTGTCACTGGAGGCCTTCTCGTTGATGGCGACGCAGTGTTCCTCGTGGAGGTAGGAGGAGGTGGCCTCGTGGTAGCCACTGGAGTCGGAAGAGCTCTGTCGGGAGTGGAACGGGGGTTCTGGGAGAACGGGAGCTGGAGGCGGAGGTGCTGGTCGTCGTTTCTTCGGTTTCCCCCGCCCCTGAGGAGGTGCTTCTGTGATTTTTATCGTCGGGGCTGGACGATGGTTGGAGATGTTACCGTTCTTCACCAATTGCTTGGACACCTGTAGAATATAGGAAATTTAATTGATGATTGATGCAATGGATATTGGAAATGGAAATGAAAATTTTCAAGATATTCTCTATTAACAATGCAACAACAAAAAGAATGGGGAGCACCCTTTGCTAATAGTTTCTTACTTCTCAGTAGAATGAACATTTAAAAAGAAAATGCTGAGATTGTGTGTAGGGAGTTGATTTTTTCTGACGTATCTACACATTTCTCGTAGAGCATGCAACCACCTACACGAATATCTATGAAATGTTAACGCGAGATCATTTGGAAATTAACATGCAACAGTCCATTCAATGAACTCTTAAATCAATCAGGTCTTGAATCTGGGACCTTCCAATTAAAAAGCGGAAACCTTATCATTATGGTTCACCCTAAGAATCAAAACTCATAACATCATAATGCCATTATAAACTTAATCATTTATCTTTCGGAATAATATATATTCTAATTTCCTCTTATGGTAATGCAATTTCTCTTTCTGTATCATCATGTAAACTGTATGGATAATAAATAGTTATATTTAGTTTTCAATAGCAATAGAGAAGCTCCCTGTTAAATATAAGAAAAATAATATAAAAAATATGTTGTTTTTTTTTTAAACAATGGAATATCTGGTTGGAAATAAAGTACAAGAATATATTCAATTTCTGAAATTTAAGGGGGGAAATGAACGACTGAGAAGCAAGAACAAAATGAAATTTTTTGAAATAAATGTCAAAATTAGTATTAGATAATTGTATTTTCAGAAATTACTATGCAAATTGTCGAAATCGTACCTACTTTGAAATTCTAATTAACATTTAAAAAAAATATTCTGAAGTGCACATTTTCACTCTTAAAAATATATATATGCTAGGTTAAATAATCTGATTTGCGAAGCGCCAACACAAATATTTTTCTTTTTTTTATGAGGAGAGATATCGTTTTTACTTTCTAGTAAATGTAGTATAGAGAAAGTATCGCAGTAGTCAAAAAATTCGAACTCGATATTTTTACGAAACTGCACGTTTTACATCTTCCTGATTGCAGGAAATATATTTTTGTATAATATACGTCGGTTCGTCTGTGCAAAGAAAGCTCAAAAACGCTTTAAGCTAGACAGATGAAATTTGGTGTACAAGTTTAAAACCGAATTTGTAGATTTCTATCAGAATTTGAGCAAAATCCGTTGAAGGAAGTCAGTCTGTTCAAATATGGTAGCACTATTATTACAACACGAAGAGAGCCAGATCAATAAAATTTGGCACATAGATATTCAATATTAGTAAAGACTCCTTCTAAATGTTGAGCGAAATCCAATAGGGGTTGACTATCTGTCGGTTTTCCCTTTCGGAAATATGCAAATGTGATCACTCCAAAACGCAATGACTTAAATATATGAAACCTGGTACGTGCCGGCGTCCTGGTTCAGAGGTAGTGCGTTCTGGATTCGAGTCCCGGTGAGGGCATGGTTGTTGTTCATTGTGCTATCTATGAGGTCTATGAATGCGCTCCCCTGTAAAATGGGGTTGCGCAGGCGTATGTGATGAGTGTGAAGCTAAGTTTTACTCTTGACCCTAGTTGGCGCTACTTAAAACAGGAGAAGGACACTAGGCTTAAAAATCGCTAGCTGTGTCAGAGAGCTTGTCCATGACAAGTGCCATTAGTAACAACAACAACAAATCTGGTACGTGATTTTATGATTACAATTTCAGTTTTTATATCAAATTCTGTTTCAATGGGTTGTGAAAAATTTCTCTAAAACACGAGTTGAACTTTTGGGTACTATTAAAGCATGACAAGGATTAATCGCCGAATAATTTGCCCATTACGGCATGATGGGGCACAGTAAAAGTGCTAAATTCACGCCAAATGTCAATTACTGCACGCCAATTTCGTAAGTTTTGTACACAAGGCCTGACTAAGGCAGGGGCATGTGGAGCAGCACATAAGTGGGGGCCCCCCCAAATCGAATGGAAAATTTATTTTACGTTTCCTTTAAGGGCGGGGGTGGCCTGGTTGGTAGAGCGTTGGACTCGTTCTCCTTAGGTTACGAGTTCAAAGCTCACCGGCCAAAAGATTCCCCGAGTGCATGGCGGCTGGCTCTCGTTAAATCTGTTCGTGGTCGCAAAGTCCTCCATGTCGAGAGTAATACAACTAGGGGTACTGGGTCGGAGGTGATCGTTCTCTGTTCCAGGTCTAAATTATGATCTGAGATGAGCGAATGAATATGCATGAATGAAGTCCGTCCCCTAAAAAGGGTTGTGACGTGTGTGTAGCTAAGTCGTACTCTTGGCCCTAGATAGCGCTTCTTGTAAAACAAAGAGACGCATTTCTGAGGCTTAAAATCTGCTGATCGTATCAGCGGGGGCTTGTCCACGGCAAGTGTCATTATTCACAACGTTTCCTTTTTTTAATGAATGTTCGTCATCACTAAAGTAGTAAAGCAGGGGGGGGGCAAACACTTTTTTCCAGGCCCCAATTTGGCTAAGTCCGGCCCGGATTGTATATTAGTGCCATGTAAGGCGTTCTCTAGTATCACAAGCTTATTAGAGAACATGCGAGAAAGTTCTGGGAAAACCTCCCACAAAGGTTTTATTTATAGAAAATTGTACATATTATTATTTTTTTTTTTTCATTTTATGATTTTCTACACTTAGATATTGTACCTTAAATATTTTCACATTTCTATCATAAATAGAATTTTACGCAGCGTAATATTTCTAATAGTAATGTTGCAAAAAATTTGCAGCGAAATTGAAGACTTTCACTAATCTTAGATCTCGACAAATCCAAGGTCAGATTGCTGATGCCATCATGAAATGCTAACTTTTATTTTAAAAACAAAAAGACCTTGGCCGTTTAGTTCTTATTTTTTGAATGAACGGTTTCAATTAGCCATTTTGTAAAGACTTTAACCTAATTTATTTTGTCAAAAAGAAAAAAGCGCTACGCCCTTATCCAAACCCACGTGAAAACAATCTCAGTTACCTGATGCCATTTCAAAATAATAAATCATCGTATTTATTTAAAGATTAAAAATAAAAAGTCGACTGTCTGGTCGCCTCCGTAAGTCATCGATACATAATTGACCTGAAATCGATACCATCGCCTTCTAAAGAAAATACAAAACCGGTTTTCGAAAATTGATGCACAGCAGGATAGCGACGACCTTGAACCTTAATAAACCAGCGTCTTCGAATTTACTTAGAACTTTGATCAATCAAAGGCATGAAAACATTAATACTTTTATGACATTATATTTGCTCAAAACAATAGCAATCGATAAAAGTAATAATATAAAATGTTGTCTCCACAAAACAATTTAAAAGGAAAAATTGAAATTATTTGAAGTGAAGTAATTACAATAATAGATGTTTTTTCCCTTTTTAAAGGAAATTTTAGCATGATTGTTTAATTTTAAGACCGTTGTAATATCCTTTAATGATTCGATTTCAAATAAAAACATGGGTATAAATATTTAGCGAAACAAACATAATTTGTCTTTTGTTATTACAACACGCACACTTTTTTATGTTTAAAATATATGTTTTTACTGAATTAAACAGCTGACTTGCTTATTGTATGTTCATAAAATTATTTCTGAGTTTTATTGCAAAATTGATAAATAATAAAGCTTTTCCTTTTGATGTCATTTAAATCAAAACGATTAAACAGAACATACATTTCACGTTAATATCTTTAATAAAAAGCATATATGTTTGCACATTAGTCGAATGGTGTATTGCTAGGCAAACCATTGTGCGTAGAACTAGAAAATTTGACTCAAAGAAAACTTCGGGATAAGAAAATTGTCACTTTATAATCAATTGTTAAAATTTTTACTTAATTATATCTTAAGCATTTTGGACTATAATTCTCGAGTATATAATAATGCTAAAATAAACTGTAAATCATTTTAGTATCTGTAAATTACTTTTTTTATGAAGCATTTAGAAAGGCAACTATCAACTGTTTATTATTAAAATCTATTGTTTTTTTAATGAAACATTTAAAGGCAATTATAAGCTATTTATAAAACATTAAAAACACTCTTTAATTTTGATTTCGTTTTAAGAGTATTTTTTATGTTTAATTGCAATAATATTTTCCCTTGTTGCAATCAGGGCCTGACTAAAGCAGGGGCATAAGGGGCAGTTGCCCAGGGCCCCCACTTTTGTGTGGGGGGCAAATGGAATAGAAATTTTATTTTACGTTTTTTTAATGAATGTTTTTCATTACTAAAGTAATGAAGCAGAGGGGACCCCAAAGAAATTTTTGCCCCGGGCCTCTATGGGCTAAGTCGGGCCCTGGTTACAATGAAATTCAAATCATTTCACTATATATGAAAAATATTTAATCGCATGCGCTTTTTTCACTATTTCGAGCTAAGCAAAGGGAATGGTTTTATCAAACCTATCTTATATATCCTCCATTAATGGATTTACACCCCTCCTACAGTGTAAAATAGTGGATATTGGAATAACCAGACAACACAATACTCAGTTTTACTTTCAGAGTACTCAGATTTTTATTTTCAGAATCTCAAATATAAGAAATGAATGCCTTGTAGAATAGTAAAGGATTCATTTATGAACTACGTTGCATTGGTGAAAAATTATCAAGCAATTTCTATTTTTATTGTAAATCTTGTGTGTTTGTGTTTTCTGACTTTGCATACCATCGTCAAAGATCGCGCTAGGTAATAAATAATAAAGATCGCGCTGGATAAAAAATAAAAAGACTGTCACAGATAATAAAGAAAAAAAAGTTGACAAGATCTCACAAATATATCTTTTTATCTTCTTGTTGTTGCCATTAGTGGCCCTTGTCACTTATGTTTCGTCGAGCTTCAGCGAATTTTAAGCCGAAAGGAGCGTCTCTTGTTTCAAAGTAGCACCAACTAGGGCCAAGATGATGACTTGCTACTTACTCCTCTAATTCGCTTGCACAACCCCTTTATACATGGAGGCACAATCACACACCTCACAGATAGAACATAGAAAACCAAACATGCCTAAACCGGGACTCGAACCCGAGACGCCCAGATGTGGGAATATGCACCACCCCTACGCCAGAACGCCGGCTCTTCTCATCTTAATTTAATAAAGCAAAGGTCGTATTTTATCCTTAATATTTTGTAAATACCTTAATTGAATTTAAGTATTTAATATATGAATTTCTACAATTTGATATCAAACAGTTAAAACAGTTTCAATTTATGTCATTTTGAAATCATATAGTTTTGTGTCATACATTTCCAAATTGTTTTTTCAATCTCATTATGAAACAGAAATAAAAATTCCACAGTTGTCTGCCTATAAAACTTCAAGTTGTAAATATTACACAAAGAATTCCTGACAAAATATATAAAAATACAATAAAATATATAAGCTGATAAAGTCAAGACAAAAACTTTTTATTTGATAGCAATTTTAAGATGTCACAAAAAAATTACTTAACTATTTGCTGTCTAAATAGGAAAACTGTTGTTATTTATGATATTTTGTTACTTTCTAAATATTAACAAAGAGAATCTGGAATATGAAAACAGAACTTCTTAATTCATTATAACATAACTATTTGATTATAAATAATGAAATATCTTATGAAACTTGCATCATTCAACGCATAAAGACATCCTTATTTTGATAATTCTTTCCAAAAAGTGATATGAAATGGATCTATGAACTAATCGAATGCAAAGGAAATGGAGATCCAAAGGAAAAAAAGATGCAAAGGAAAAGGATTCAAAAGAAATTGGTTTGTCTCCAACACTTTTAGAAACAAACTATGAGATATTGGAAGCTCAAATACCAGAGAGCAAATGATTTTTGTATTAATTTAATTACAAAATGCATGCAATATTATTAATACAATAGTTATAATGATAACAATAAATTAGTATAGATTTTAAATTCGTAATAAATATGAAAAAAATTGTCTCAAAATAACTAAATTTTTATGTACCATGTTTATAAATATGAAAGGTATACAATAGCTTTGATCAAAAGTAAACATTTTTTTTTATAATTTGGAAATGGCAATTATGTAAAAAATACGATACAATATTATATTCGTTATTTTATTTGATAGATTATACTTTTTGATGTGCAATGTAAAAGAATTTAATAAATAATAAAGATTTTATATTTTATAAAATAAAAGCATAAATTAACTGTTTTAATGCCTTCAAATCTAGATTATATATGTATAGTGTAGTTAAAACTAATATTTCCAAAACATTTAAATTTGGAAATTGCAAATTTATAAAAAAATATAGTAGAATATCACATTCTGTATTTTGCAAGATAATTTAAGATAAACATTAAAAAATTAACAAAAGAATATTTCATACAGAATGTTATTATGAAATAAAATACAAATTAAAAACACAAAAGCACATTCTTTTGGAAAATTTAAACATAGTTAAAATTAATTTTTCAAAATCATTTCTTTCAAAATATGCAATGAAATATGCTTACTCTTTTAAAAAGTAAAATAGTTATATTTTACAATTACAATATTCTTTTATAATATGCAAATGTTTATGACATTTAAAATTAAAATGAAGATTTTACTGTATGTAAATTGCGATTGTCTGTTTTTGAGCTTCCAGGATATACTTCAAATTGTTCGACTGTTCTTACAGAATAAAAATAATCATTCGTAGTGTAACTACAAACGAATTACTCAGAAAACCTTGTCAAACCATAACATCAGAAACAAAGATCACACACATTTCAAGGTTAAAATAATTTGACCTTGTATTTATTTATCTTTCTAATGAATCACAGAATAGTAGTTATTCGAATCAAGTATTGTCTTCTGGTCGAAAAATATTTTTAAAGGAAGTCTGGACCGAAGATTAGCTGTCAACAAAAGTTACTAGGAAATTTAAGTAACATAGACGCTGGCAGTGAAATAACAATGGTGACAATTCTAACGAATAATATGGAGCTTTATTGTGAGAAAGAGTAGATAACTTACTTTATGGCTTGCGTCTTCAGCTAGCAGTCGAAGAATACCCGTTTTTTTCTTGTGTTCTTCTGTTCTTTTGGAATATGGAATGACATGAGAGGTTGAATTACAAATGTGAGATTCAATGCCTAGAAAAAAAATGGCGGTTGAAAAAAAGGAGAAATATCAAAAAGAAAACTCAAAATAAATTAAAAGAACAATAAAATAAAGACGATTCGTTAAAATAAGTTATTGAACTATTTAAAGTAGTTTACAATTGTATATCGTAAGTATTTCCATGATAGCCAAAAATTTATTTGAAATATTTACTATTAATATTATTTTTTAATAGAACGTTAGTTACTTTCATTTTAACTTCAAAACAGTTTTGGCAATATCTTCTAATTTTGTGAGAAAATTAACGAATTCAGAAATTTAAAATTATTTTATTAGGATCTGCTATGAAAATACATCTAATACATCTTATTAATTCGAATTTTATTTCTATAAGATCCGAATAAAAATATTAAATTAATCTATGGTATATTGTGAAGTATTCTGATTTCATTTATGATATTAAAGCATACGTTAAAATACGTTAATACGTTAAAAAGTAAGATTAAAAGAACAAATCATTCAGTCTTTTTTAATTCAAAATACGAAAAATAATTATCGTTTGCTAATTTTATCTGAGATTAAACAAAATAAAGATTTCGTTTATCGAACAGTAATATCGTCAAAAGTATTTTGAGCTGTATTGTGAGGCTGTAGAAATTTATTCGGTCAAAATGTTTATTTTTTAAAGCAAAAAATAAAAAGAATTTTTTACAAAGCTTGGAATAATTTTCGCGCTATGTGAAGAGAAAAAAACCATAAATTGTATAAACAGAAAAATGACAAATGACAAAGAATTAAAAAAACTAGAATAAAATTAAAATTTCAAAATTCATAAAATGAGAAATGAATAAAAAAGGAAATGCAGCCAAACTAGGAGAAAAAAAATCATTTTACTAATGCATGAATTAAGTAGAAACAAAACTTTATAAAATAACTTTATTTTGAGCATTTTATAAAAATGTCTACAAAGCCTTTTTTGTTTAATTTTTTAATTCCATTTAATTACTAATTGCAATGTTATTCAAACCATTTCATTTAATTAATTACTATGTTATTCAAACCATTTCATTTTATTAATTAATATGTTATTTAATCCATTCCATTTAATTAATTACTAAGTTATTCAAACCATTTCATTTAATTAATTACTATGTTATTCAAACCATTTCAATTAATTAATTACTATGTTATTTAATCCATTCCATTAAATTAATTGCTATGTTTTTTAATCCATTCCATTTAATTAATTATTATGGTTTTTTATTCATTCCATTTAATTAATCACTGTTCTTTTATCCATTCCACTTATTGAATTACTATGTTAATTCCATTTTTTAATCCATTCCACTTAATTAATTATTCTGCAAGTTAATCCATTCCATTTAATTAATTACTATGTTATTTAATCCATTCTATTTAATGAATTATTATGTTATTTAATCCATTCCATTTGATTAATTACGTTATTTAATCCATTCCATTTAATGAATAACCATGTTATTTAATCCATTCCATTTGATTAATTACGTTATTTAATCCATTCAATTTGATTAATTACGTTATTTAATCCATTCCATTTAATGAATAACAATGTTATTTAATCCATTCCATTTAAAGAATTATTATGTTGTTTAATCCATTCCATTTAATTAATTATGCTATTTAATCCATTCCATTTAATAAATTACATAATTTAATCCATTACATTTAATAAATTACGTCATTTAATCCATTCCATTTAATTAATTACTAGGTTATTTAATCCCTTCCATTTAATGGATTACTATTTAAATGCATATCATGATGTGAAACAGAGTTTAACTAAGCTAACGATATAAAAGAATGCCTTTAAACATTCACATCCACTACGGGCTTACATGAATTAGAGAGAAGTGTAATCTCCGTGGACCCATACTCCGCTAGAGTCATGTCTCCAGTGAGGGGCTGTCCCAGATCGTTAGGCCTGACCAGCTGATACCTGTTGAGATCCAACCCTTTCTCCTGGCAAACCATGCTTCGTAGCTCGGAGATTTTGACTCTGGGGGAGACCCTGACCACTGTCAGCTGATTTCGGGGAAGATGAACTTGCACTCGGAAAGTGGGCTGTCGATACAATGGTTAATAAGTTATAACACATTTGACATTGTAATAAGTTGTTAATAAGTAATAACACATTTGACATTGTAATAAGTTGTTAATAAGTTATAACGCATTTAAACTTGTACAATTCGAATTAAGAAAAACTTTATCTAAAAACGATCACAACAAAAAAATATGTAACCTTTCAATTAACAAGTAATATAAAAAAAAAAATTTTTAAATGAATTCCTACTGAGGTTTACAAAGAAAAATATTATTTTAGTTATTCTTCATTAAATAATTACAATTAATATAAATATGCATAGAAATATGACAGAGTCGCAGTATTAAACGGCAAAATGCAAAATCTGGCTATTTTACATTCTCCTTTCCATACATGGTGTTCGAACTCGTAGCCCAAGGGATGGAAATCCAAAACCATACCAACCAGACTATCCTGGCCTAACGATTACAATTACTATAAGTAATTGATGGAAAAATTATACTAGCGTTGAAATGTCAACTCTAATTTGGGATTGAAAGCCAATCGTAGCAACGCAAAATGCGTGATTTTCCAACATCAGTTGGGGTACGTAATACAGATAAGAAATTTCTAATTTTCTATATTCTGTTTTATTTTAATTCGAAAGTACTTCAAAATGAATCGGAAGAATCGATTAATTAACAATATTTGATTTTAAATGTATCAAGAATAATGAAAATAAACAGAATCGTTTAAAACAATCGGACGAAGATATGTTAAGCCTAGCCTCATTGACGTTGGGGAAAAAAAACTGAAATCGTTACTTATTTGACGGGGGAGAAATGAAGAGTTTTGGCATTAAAGTTATTTTTTAATTAATTAATAAAAAATAATAAATTAATAATTTACATCTGATGTGGTTCAACACAAGTTTTAAAACTTTTTCTTGAACTTGATTGGATGAATGAAGAGTATTTTATTAAAGAGAGAAAATTTGAAAATAGACATATTTATGTAGGGAGAGTTTGAGCTAGTAGTAGGAATTGAAAAAAGAATGCTGAAATTAGTTTTTAAAACAAATTGTTTTTTTTCTATGCAAATACTTAGCCGAAAATACAATTCCTAGAAAAGATCAATCATTTATTAAATAACAGATAAAAATAATCATATAATATAGACATAATTTATATTTTCTAAAAATAAGCAACTATTTTGAAACACAAGGAATTTTCTCTTTCTTGTTATATTACTTTTCCTTTCTACTTCAAAAAAAAAAAAAAAAAAAAAAACTGAGACAGTAGCATTTACATTTCCAGACAATAAAGAATGCCAAGTATGCCAAGAATATTAAAAATGTTTTTTTTAAAGGTAAGCAGTTCTCCTTAATTTCGACATTGCTTAGATAATATGAATGAATTCGAATTACGAAAGAAAATAATTTAAAGCATTAAATATTCCAAATATTTTTCCTTCGACGTATTTTTGTAATTATCATAATAACTAGGAAATCGGTAATCTATAAACGAGTGTTCAGAGGTAATTTTAAAAGATTAGGAAAAATTTATCCTAATTCTCCCATTTATACTGCAGAGATTTAAAGAAGATTAAATCAAAGTGATGGCCATTTCGATAAAATAAATTAGGCTTAATTTTTCGAATTTTAGCTAATAAATCTAAAGTTTCGATCATTTCTTCTTGACAAGTTAATTGATTGCCCGAACACCAAGTTATTGCACAAATTCCTAAAGAAAAAGGTTTGAATTATTAAGAAATTATAATTTTTATGGCAGTGAAGAAAAGTTTGTATATACGTAAATATTCAAAAGTTTGTAATCATATCCTTCGTCACTGGATTAAGGACTCTTAGATCAAGTTTGTAATAAATAACAAATAAGTATGTGTTAAAACAAGAAATATAAAAAAGTTTAAGCCAACTCCTAATTAGCTAAAAAGATTATTTTGCTTTTTATTAAATAATTTCAATTAATATAAATAACTGATCAAACAATTATACCTGTCCAAAACAAAATCAAGTTCGTATCCGTTGAAAATAAATCAGAACAGACTCACAACAAATTCAAAACATACTCAAATGGCGTTGAATTTTCTACGCCAATTGAGGTAACGCGATATGGATTAGAAATTTTTAATTTTCTTTATTCTGTATTATTTTAATTCGAAAATAACTTGAAAATGAATCCGAAAAATCGATATATTAGTGATGTTTAATTTTAATTGCATCGTGCATTAAGAATTTAAACAAAATCATTTGAAATAATTGGCCGAAATATGTTAAGCATGGGGGGGGGGACTGCATTCATTACTTATTTGGCGGTACAAAAATGAATATGTTTAGCGAGAAAGTTAGAATTTTTACTAATTAATAAAAAATGAATAAATTAAAATTAAAAAAAACTGTAATAACCTGAAATGTCATGCACTACAAGTTTTAAAAAAACTTACTTGAACTTGAGTGGATGAATAAAAAGCATTTTATTAGCGAATATATATATATATATATATATATATATATATATATATATATATATATATATATATATATATAGGAGGTCCTGTTTTCAGTTACCCTTAATTACCGACACCAAAATCAGCAGAAAAGACCAATTTTGGAGGTCATTGAGGAATTTTCAACTATGTTTCTATAGCAACCCTTAGCAATAGGTGCCTACTTCCTTTCACCCCCTGCACCATACTGTATATTTATTATTTATTATAACCCTTGAATTAAGGATTCCCTTAGTTGCCTTAGATCAAGTGTGTAACCAATAACAATAATAAATATGTGTCACGTGGAAAGAGGAGGTCATATCTTAGGTTACCATTAAACATAGAAATGAAACACCAAGATCGGCAGAATTGACCTATTTTGAAGGTTTTTGAGACCTTTACAAATATGTTTCTAAAGCACCCTACGCAATAATAATTATGTTCCTTTATTATGTATATTCTGTTCGACACTTATCCCTTATTATCAGTTCTTGGATCAAGGACTCGGTTAGTTGCTTTATATCAATAGATAATCTGAAACAATAATAAGCATATGTCATGTGAAAAGAAAACCTCCTGTTTAACCCATGCAATATTATAAATTATCATATTTTAAGTAAATCCACATTTTTTCTTGCAGAGCTCTTTCTAAGAAATGTCAATTAGCCTATTCATCTATTATGTCTGGAGGTTAAGAACCCTGAGTTCCAGCACTCCATGAAACTCCCCTCAAATCGGCGAATCTTCCTGTTTTCACCACCTTTATTCAGAAGGATATAGTATACAAATGAAAAGGGACTTAATTGAGAAAGCACTGTATAATGTATCTAATTTTGCATGTGGTACCAGATTCGAATTTACGATTCCCTGAGAAAAAGGCATTCAGGTTTATATTAGTAACACAATTGCATGCCATAAGCTCAAAAATAACGAAATCTCACTTCGAACGGCCTGTTGGTAGCTTTTGAGATCCTCCTTCCATTGCCGTCATGGGCGTCCTTTTTTGGTACAATGCAGATGGTGTTGGCGTCCAAAGATCCGATTGGCGTGCTTGGCTTGTAGTGAAGGGTGCTGGTTCCTTTAACGCTGTCACCGAAGACGTGGATGGTGTGACCAGCCGGGCTGATCTTGGTCGCTGAAGCTGCCTGCACCAAAAGATCCATCATAGGGGTCCTGACACAAAACGAAATAATTGGGATCAATCAATAGGAATTACCATTTGGGATAATTTTTGCATTGGTTCAGCACATACGTAATAAGATTTTAAAATTATACAATGAATACGATTGATTGGACTCAAATTGATTTAAATATTGTTAAAAACAACGACTGACGAATTGATGAGACATAAAATGAAATTTGTTATCATACGCAATAATTTTATAATAATAATTTTGCAAATGTTGATGAAAAGTCATCATTCAGGAAGAGTAGAAATTGTTATCTTACACAATTGCATATTATAATAAATTGAAAAAATATTCCATCAATTATGAAGAATACAATTTTACACGATTGAATAATGTAATGTGAAGAAAAGGAATTCCATCAATCAAGGAATGAAAAATTTGTTGTCTTACACAATAACATAAATGATGTGAAGAAAAATAATTCCATCAATCCAGGAGTTTAGAATTTATTAACTTACGTAATTGCATAATATGATGTGATAAGGAATAATTCCATCAATCAAGGAGCTTAGAATTCGTTGTCTTACACAATCACATAAATGATGTGAGGAAAAATAATTCAACCAATCTAGAAATGTAGGATTTAACACAATCGCATGCTATTGAGTGAAGAAAAATAATTCCATCAATCTAGGAATGTAGAATTTGTTACCTTACACAAATGATGTGATGGAAAATAATTCCATCAATCTAGAGGTGTAAAATTCATTATCTTACACAATTACATAATATGATGTGTTGAGTAATAATTCCATCAATCAAGAAGTGTAGGATTCGCTATCTTATATAATTACATAATATGATGGGATAAGAAATAATTCTATCAAATAATGAATGTAGAATTCGTGGTTTTACACAATTATATAAATGATGGGATAAAAAATAATTCCATTAATCTAGAAATGTAAAATTCAACATAATTATATGCTATGATGTGAAGAATATTAATTCCATCAATCTAGAAGTGAATTTGTTACCTTACACAATTATACAAAGTATGTGATGGAAAATAGTTCCATCAACCTAGGAATGTAGAATTTTACACAATTGCAAACTATGATGTGGAGAAAAATAATTCCATAAATCTAGAAGTGTAGAATTTATTATATTACACAATTACATAATATGATGTGATAAGAAATAATTCAATCAATCAAGGAGTTTAGAATTCGTTATCATATACAATAATTTAAATGATGTGATAGGAAATAATTCCATCAATCCAGGTGTATAGAATTTGTTGTCTTACACAATCGCCTAATACGATGTGATGAAAAATAATTCCATAACCTAGGAATGTATAATTTGTTTTCTTACACAGTTGCATAATATGACGTGAAGAAAATTAATTCCATAAACCTAGGAGTGTAGAATTTGTTTTCTTACACAATTGCATTATATGACGTGAAGAAAAATAATTCCATAAACCTAGAAATGTAGAATTTGTTGTCTTACACAATTGCATAATATGACGTGAAGAAAAATAGTTCCATAAA
Organism: Argiope argentata; assembly: GCA_026289955.1. Lineage (NCBI taxonomy): Eukaryota > Metazoa > Arthropoda > Arachnida > Araneae > Araneidae > Argiope > Argiope argentata. Next base: position 4,142,279 of record JAOUZG010044942.1, on the reverse strand, counting down.
CCTAGGAGTGTAGAATTTGTTGTCTTAGACAATTGCATAATATGACGTGAAGAAAAATAATTCCATCAATCTAGGAGTGTAGAATTTGTTGTCTTACACAATTGCCTAATATGGCGTGAAGAAAAATGATTCCATAAACCTAGTAGAGTAGAATTTGTTGTCTTAGACAATTGCATAATAAGATATCATGAAAAAAATTTCATTGATCAAGGAGTGTAGAATGTATTGCCTTGCATAGTTACATAATATAATGTAAAGAAAAGTTATTTCATCAATCTAAGAGTGTAGAGTTTGTTGTCTAACACAGTTAATAAATGATGTGTTGAAAAATAATTCTATCAATCCAGGAGTGTAGAATTTGTTGTCTTACAGAATTGTATAATACTACAGGAAGAAAAATAATTCCTTCAATCAAGGAGTGTGTGTGTGTGTTTATGGAAGGCCAAGAACTTGCAGCAAATTTAGCATGATTATGTCTTGGAAGGTAGGAATGCATATCTTGAAGTGAGATTTCAAAATTCTATTTAAAATTTAATAAATTCATTTATATTTTGAGTCTTTTTCACGTTAAGTCCTATATTTTTGCACAAAATTGACTTTTACACAATTTTAAAATTTTATTCGCAGTGCAAATATTTCTTTAATTTCTAATTATTAGTTTTTATGTAATTTTCAAAAAAGGATTTCATTGTTTCAGTGAAATTCAAATTTTTTTCAATCTTTCATCAATTATTTAATCACGTGATTTCTTTTCCATTGTTGAAAGTTAAGGAAAAAACATTCTTCCAATTATCTGCATAATTCATGAGGAACCTTAAAGTGAAATTATATTACCGTAAAAGACAACAGTCATACTGAAACAGATTATGCAATAGGTCAATTTAAATAGCACATGATGTCATGGAGTGACGTCATTAGAAAGCTTTTTGCATGTATTAATCTGAAAATTGTAAAGTTATTAAAATAACATGCTTTTAGCGCAAATCGGAATATGATTGCTAAAAAGTACTGGGCCGAAAGATCAATAACACCAAGTTATACATATCAGATTGGGCATAAATTAAACATAATCAATATTCTTGATGAAATATGTTGGTCCCAAAAGGCAGCTAGATAAATAACAATTTTATAATTTTGGATCGCGTTTTATTTTTTGAAAGTTTTTGAAAAAAAATATCCAAGGATAATTAGGCTTCTAATCAGAAAAATTGTTGCATTATAATATTTTAGAGTTAATTCTCCTGTATTCATTTTATTTTTCATCATAACAGCGATAATGTGTAAACTCACGAAAAAAATATTATGTCCAAACACATGTGTATAAAAATAGTTACTAAAGAAATGAAAGATTTTAATGCATTATATATATATATATATATATATATATATATATATATATATATATATTATGAAAAAAATGTTTAAAGCAAGAGGGTAAATTGCACTTAAAAATTGATATAATTGAAATGATAATTTTTAATTTTCAAAGTAATGCAAAAATTGTTTTTGTGCAATAATATTATCTCTAAGTGTATTTAGGAAAAACTTAAACATTTTGATTAATTTTCAATAAAAATTATTTAAAATTTTAAAAGGTATTTTTTAATGAGCATTTATTTTACAAACATCAGATATTTGACAAATTTGATAGATTTAAGTAAAAGAAAATTGCTGTAAAAATTTTCCAGTGTTTTTAATCACATGAATAACACTAAAAAACTATAATGCTAATCTACAACAACATTATAATTATATAGAGAAGCTCTATCACGTTTAAATCTTAAGGTAAATTTCATCCTGTTTATTTATGCTCAAAGATTTTGACAGATGTAATTCTAATGCATTTTTGAAATGAAAAATTCAAAAATTCAAGAAATAAAAAACTTCAGGTAATTTTTTTGATTATTATAATTCTTTTTAATAATATTTTGCATACCATATGTTGGAATATGAGAAGCCATGAATAAAGATAGAAAATTAATTTTACATATAAATTTATACTTCTTTCCCCTATGTTCAGAAACACAAATTCCTTAAATGTTATACCCTAAGGAGCATTAGTATGCTACATTCCATCACGGCAAAGAAAGTTGTCACAATTCTTAACAATTGAACCATTTCTCGAACAAAAATGGAACAAGAATCTTCTATCTATTCTTTTATCAAATACTTGATGATTCACCTTAGGTATCGCCCATGGGCATTTCGACTGTCAAAAAAGAGAGAGAAAGAGCACTCTAAATGCATACATAAAATTAGTGGGATATTTGAGACCTGAATAACAATAAGTAGAAAGAAAAACTAATAACTAGAATAAAGCTTTCTCATTAGGGTTATAAAAATCACTCATCAAGAAGAAAATAGGGAAAAATGGTACTGAAAAAAATGCAAATTAAAAATAAAAGCTGTACCCATTATTTTAAAAAAATAAAAAACGTTGATATATAAAATAGGAAATAACTTTCTAGGTTTTTAAAAATTATTCTTGTAAGAAAGAAAAAAGTAAGAATTGCGGTATAGCATAAATAGGAATAAAGATAAAAATAATTATGTACGACTTGTCAATAAATTTGTTTTCATTTGTATGATCTAATGATAAATATTTTTGTCTCTGTTCATTTTTATGAATTTAAAGATATAACATAAGTCATCACAAAAATATCTTTTGATCTCTTGGCAGAATATATACCCAAGTAAAAATTACAATCTTTGAGAAAGATTTTAATTGCAGTTTATGATGCAATTATTCAAAAAAAAATTTTTCGATGTTATTGATAGAAAACAAATAAAGTTTTTTTAAGGAAAGTTTGACTTAACACTAATATTGTTTCAAAGTATTTCTTTCTTTCTTTTTTTTTTTTTTAGTAAAAACACCTTTATAACAAAATTAGTTTTTTTTCCTTTAAAAATAATTTCTTCTTACATTTCAATAATAAAAATAATAATTAAGATATCTTTTTGTCTGTAAAAAAAGGTTTTTAATTTGTAACTTATGATGCAAAAATCCTATTGTCAGTGAACCAAAAAATTAAAAAAAAATCTTTGAAATATTAACCAACAGTTGTTGTTTTTTCAGGAAATAATATATAATTATTTAGGATAGAGTTACTTATAAATAATTGAAAGCCATCAACTATTTTATATCTTTTCATATCTCAATTTTTATATGAAGTAATAAAGATTCTTTTTATTTTTATTTAAGATCCTGTTTGTTTCATTTTTTTTTGTAACAGCATTAATAAGTCAAAAAATTATCGTCTGCTTTTATCAGACAAAAATAATCGATTGCTTTTATCAGGACAAATTAATTATTAATTATCGATTGCTTTTATCAGGCAAAATTATCGATTGCTTTTATTAGATAAAAATTATCGTCTGCTTGAAAATGCACAGATTGAATGTGGGAAAAATTATCGTAGTGTAAAAAAACAATTAAAAAGATATTTCCTGTTTATAAAAATAAAGTTTGAAAAAAATACAATAAAAATATTTTTTCTGCTTTCCACGGATTTTCGTCTGCTGACATGGAATAACCATTCTCACCTCCTTTCCACCGTGAGTCTGACTTTTCGTCCGTCCGGCAGAATGACGTCCAGCTCCATCCGACCTTCGAGAAGCTCATTGATGGCGCAATCATCGCCTGCGTTATGATATGCGGTGGACATCTTCTGCTGTGTCTCTTGTGTCTGCTGGGGATGGCAACGACTGAAAAAGGAAACAAATCAATTAAGATTCGTTAACTCATGAAAAGTTAGTTTTAAAAAGAAGAAAAAAAAGCCGAGAACTGATTGATATGTTTCTTTTAATGCCAACAAAAAACACACAACTGAAAAAAATATCATAGTAACTCAGAAATTTGATTTTACATTAAATTTATATTCATTAAACAACTTTATAAAATGTTACGAATTTCAACTAATAATAATCAATCAAAATTCATCAAATGAAAAATCAATTAAATTCAGAAAATAGATTGATGCTTTTTCCTTAATTGGAATTGCTATAACATACATTGCTTGGCAAATAATTTCTCTTTATTTGACAATATAAATTTTATTTTCTAATAATAAAAACTATCATCACAAATTTGACAAGAAATAAATTTCATTCTTTTATGATGCATGCAATGTTTATGCAATTCTCATAGCATTAATAATTTTTTTTCTTATTTCTTAACCTATTAATTTCACTTTTATTTTACAATAATTTATCATTTCGATACCATAGCAGTTTGTTGATTCCAAAAAAATAAATAAACAGGAATTAATAAAAGGGAAAAGTATTAATTTATTCATTTTCTTAAGTAAAAAAGGAGAAATGTTTAAGAATTCAGAACATACAATTCTGCATTCTCATTAAAGAGTATTCTTTTGTACTTTTATCTAATACTTAATTAAAATAAGAAAAAACAATATTTATTGCCATTTTCTGAAATCTAAAACTTCTGTTCTGAACAAGAATTAATAAATAAAAAAGTATTAATTTTCAACTTTTCTTAGATGAATAATGGGAATTCTTTGAAAGAATGCAGAATTTTCAACTTTGCATTCTCACTGAAGAATATTCTTTTGCATTTTTATGGAATATGTAATTATGCTGGGTTTATACTATGCCAGTTATATGACGTCAAGTAGAAAGCACATACGTAGAAAGGCTAAAAAATGCTATTCGATCAATGGTAACTAATTGTCCTGACAGGACAATTATTTGCAACTGTACTGAATTTTTTCTTACTCCAATAGCATTTGTAGAATTTGCCGATTTTTTGGCGGGAAAAAAACGATTGCTTATCAGATTAATTCAGACATTTTTCGCTCTTTATGATGTGAGATTGTGTTCTTTTTCCATTTTAATTGCCATTTCTTTTCTATAGTTTTTCAAATTTAGGTATGCGGACATGATTTTTATGTTTTACGCTGTTTCCTTGTGTAAATATCAATCCTTTTAATGCAATACGCCGAGGAAAAGAAAAAATATCAAGTGTGCCAAAATGGCAATTTATAGCCAATCATGGAATGACTGAATTTATCTTAATGAAACTGTGGGCTAACATAAATCAGGCCCTTTTTACACATGTGCAGCTTACTTGCCATTTTATAAATGGCCGAGTCTAAAACCGGCATTAAAGTATGAAAAATAAATATATATTGCCGCTTTCTGAAATATAAAATATGAATTTTAAATCCGAATCAATAAATCGAAAAGTATTAATTTTTCAACTTCAGAGCATACAATTAATTTCATTCTTACTAAACACATATTATTTTGTATTTTTATGGAATAAATAATTAAAATATGAAATATATATTATAAAATGTGTGTTCTAAAAATGAATTAATATAGGGGGATAAATTAATTTCCAGATTCAATTCAGATTACAATTTTGCATTCTTACTGAAAAATTTTCTTTGTTATTTAATTTTGAAAAGCATACTTTTGCCTTTTTATGGAACATGAAATGAAAATATGAAAAATAAATACATATTGCCATTTTTTGAAATCTAAAACTTGTTTTCTAAACAAGAGCTATTATGTTCCGGGGGAAAAATCATGAATTTGTCTGTTATTCTTTAGTCTTAAAAATTAGGCATCGGTCTTAAATGGTGTAGAAAAATAATAGTTTTGATATAGTAGTTTTGGGGTATAGTTCCTTTTCTCTGTTCAGAAATTAAAATCTTATGTTCTGACAGGAACGTAACAACTGGCAACAAATATTTCATGAGAGGAAATTAGTACGTTGTGATTGGTAAGTTAGTTAAAATTAGGTTTTTTTTTTATTTTAGAATTATTTAATCAGTTAAATAAAATTATGTTTTATCCCTATTTTCTTGAACTGTAAATAAGTTTTTATTCAATAATATAATACTTTATTCATTGTTCAATGGCATCAGGTGCAATATATGTCATTTAATAAATAAATAAATCCGTATTTAATGTTCATATAAATATATAGATTATATTAATTAAAAAAATCATTTAAAATTGCTTCTCTGCATAGAAAAGGCTTTTCAATTGTTCAGCATGAATGTATTTGAGTGGCATACTTTTGTTATATGTGTATTTTATATCCTACAAAAATTACCACAAAAACACATATAAAAATGTAGCATACTTCTATTTGATTACAATCTTTGAAACGAATTTTTTTACTGAATAGCCGAAGAAAACATACAATTACCATCCAAGCGTATTGTATTAGCATTAATATTTGACCTATCATAGGACCTTTTGACCTTACATTTCCGTTCATGGGTGATTAAGAAAGAAAACATTATTTTTTGACATTGTAGTACAGAATTTTTTGAGCAGTGCTTTGACCATTTTATGACTTATTCTCAATCTATTGGGGGGGGGGAGTTTTGGAGTCATTAGAATTGGGAAAAAAAAGAATTCAACAAACTAATTATCGTAGCTAAAATTATGACTGTTTGCTTTTTATAAGTAAAGATATATGTCAATTTTTAAAAGCATATTAATACATATGAATAACACAAGATTTGCTAAATGCGATATGTTAATGCTTTCTTCGTATAATTTAAAGTTTGATGCAAAACAATAATAAAAAAAGAGAAGTAGATATCGAAAACATCAGTAACGAATAAAAAAATTGAACGAAGATTAAAAAAAAATAGATATGATTAGTAAGAAGATTACAAATTGGCTTAAGTATTATCGGCTTGTTTTTTCAAAGTTATGATGGAAATTCTAAGCTAGACTTTAATCATAGATCTTAACAGTGCATTGAAAGTTTTTTTTCTCTTTCCACTGAAAATTTGTTATCAATTTTCTACAGAATTCTAATCTCAAATTAGAATTCTTATTAAAGAGAAAGTTTTTTTTTCTCTTCCACTGAAAAAATTATGCTATCAGTTTTGTACAGAATTCTTATCTGAAATCAGAATTCTCATCGAGAATTTACATTTACATATAAAAATAAAGAAAGAGAATATTTATTAGCAATCATGAAATGGAAGTTTATTCAAAAAGGAATTTCATAAATAGGAATAAAAATAAAATATTTGCAATTAGAGTTATTTTCAAAGTATAATTTTGAATAGAAGTATTGAAAATCAAGGTATTAAAATTGTTATCACTCGAATGAGATTTAAGATTTTTCTGACATAATTAAACAAAACCTTATGTATAGGCTTAAATTTCCGGAGGTAACAGATTTTTTTAACATACGTTCTCTTCATATACTTTGTTGTTTGACGCCATTTTAAAGATCAATATAATTTTGGAATTTTTATAAATAATTAATTTAATTCTCTGATGATTTTCTTACTACTATTTTTTTTAAGTTTTTGAGATCATCTGAAAAAATATCGACTCCCAGCTCTACAAAGTATTTCATTTTTATAAAGCCAGAACATGATGTTATTTTTGGATGAGATTTTTGGCGTCAACAAAAATCCGTAGGCGAAAAATTAAAATTTTATTATTGGCAAGAGCGTCTAAAAAAAATCAGATTTTAATAACGCGTTGCCATTTTATTTATAAAAGCTGTGATTAAAAAATAATAATAATGACTACCACGAATAAAACCTGGAAAAATGTCATTTTGAGCACGTGATTATATGAAATGCAATAAATAGGAAATGCGATATTTTTTCAAGCAATAAATTCGAGACAAAGTTTTTTGAATCGTTTGCAATATTAAAGTGACTCGTTTGCAATATAAAAGTCCATTAAAGCAATTAAAATGAATAATAAAAATATAATTCAACTCGCACGAGCAGTGGTGCTTGGCAGTTCAAGAAATGATGTTCTGACATGATACATTGAAATATGTATAGCAGATTTACATTTTAAAATTTTATTTACCATTATTATTTTACCTTTTTGTGATCGTCTGCAAAAAATATTGACTCACAGCTATACAAAATATTTAGTATTTTTATTATCGTTTATAAATTATTATCGTCTGTATCAATATCGACTCTTTTTATTGTCGTCTGTATTGGCTTAAAACATAACTATCTTATATACTTATATAGTTGATAACATTTTATGTTACATGGTAATATGTTATTAAAATTTTTTGAATCATTTTTTTATTGTATCATTGAATGTTTTTACAAAATTTACTCATATTATCATTAAAAATACAGCAACATTTTTTTATATTTTTAGGTTAAAACTTCATCACGCATAATCCGATCTCATCAAAGTACTATTTCGGAAATAGCGGTAAAAATTTCCAAGAAAACAAAAAATCCGCACTCGAATGAACCTTCACACGCACTGCCAATCTCTATTAAGCCCCGGTCATCCTCCACAGAAAAACAATAAGAATCCGTAAAGAATATCCGAATACCGCTAATTTCGGGAAAGCATTAGAAACTTAATCGGATTAGAACGGTTTCACTAGGTTACGCTCCGAGAGCTAATTTCAAAATTAAATCGGATTATTTTATGAAAATGAAACCTCCATGCACTTCCTGAAAGCGTTAATGATTGCGTTGAGAAAAGGCCAATTGGATAACGTTTTGTGAAAGTATATTGAACTTATCACATACTCATCTGATATCGAAACAAAAGATCCGATATCTATGCTGTCAAATATATTCAAGTCCTTTGATGCAAAGAATAATTAGTCTTAACAGCACCAAGGATAAGGAAAAAGGTTCTTATTTTCCTAGAGAAAAAAAATGTACAGAATTTTAAGAATTTTAACAAAAGAATGATAAATAAATAAAAATATTTTTAAAGTTTTTAAAAATTCTGAATGAAAAGGATAATTGGATAATGTTTTGTGAAATAGATTGAAATTGCCAATTTTTTCATCTGATGTACAGATAAAAGATCCGATATCTATGCTGTCAAATATATTCAAGTCTTTTGATGCAAAGAATAATTAGCCTTTTTAGCACCAAGGGTAAAGAAAAAGATTCTTATTTTCCCAGAGGAAAAAAATGTACAGAATTTTAAGAATTTTCACAAAATAATGATAAATAAACCAAAAATATTTTAAAGTGTTAATGAATTAAGTTGGAAAAAATTAATTGGATAATATTTTGTGAAAATATACTGAGCTCGCCAGATATTTATCTTGTATGAGATAAAAAAGATCCGATATCTATGCTCTCAAATAGATTCAAGCCTTTTGATGCAAATAAGAAAGCTGAATGTCATGAAAAAAAATTATGTACATTATCACCAATAATAAAGAGAAAAAAGTTTTTATTCTCAATGGGAAAAAAATGCTCAGAATTTTAAGAATTTTTACAAGAGAAGGATAAATAAACTAAAATATTTTCCTGAAGTAAATTCAATCTGAAAAAGAAAATTGGAAAATATTTTGTGAAACAGATTGAACGTGCCAACTTTTTCGCCTGATAAATAAATAAAATATCCGATATCCGATAGCCCTCAAATATACGAGGCATATTCGGAAAGTAAGTACCGTTTTTTAATAAATAGAACAAAACATTTTTTTTCAAACAAATTTTATTATTACATGAAAGACCAAACCTTAAACTATTTTTCTACGTAGTTTCCACCAATGTTCAAACACTTGTCGTAGCGAGTGACGAGTTTTCCTATGCCTTCCTCGTAGAAACTTGCCGCCAACCCATCGAGAACACAGCTTGTGATAGCCTAATTTGTCAACAACAATTCCGTACAACACAGTACGTGAAATTTGTGGAAATTCGTCTGAAAGTATCGTTATTGTGAATCGTCTGTTCTCTTTGATTTTTTCATCAACTTTCCGTATCAGATCGTCATTAAGAGAACGCCGACCACTCCGAGCCTTATCGTGAACATTTTTTCGACCTTCATTAAACATTCTAACCCACTTCCGCACCATTCCATCACTCACCGCGTTTTCACCATACACTTCTTTAATTTCACGGTAAATTTCAGCCGGTTTCACATTTTTTGAGTTTAAAAAACGGATAACAGAACGAATCTCACAGTCGGCGGGATCAGTAATTGTCTTAAACATTTTAAACAAGCACAGCGAACTGGAAACACAACCTACAGCGTCCAAAATGGCGTCAGTTGAGAGTCAGTGAACAAGGAAGACTAGTGCGCATGCGCAGAACGCCGATCGCAGTGCTGCAGCGGCAGTATAATGAAACGGTACTTACTTTCCGAATATGCCTCGTATTCAAGCCTTTTGTTAGAACGAATAATTAGACTTATTAGCGTCAATGATAAAGAAAAAGATATTTATTCTCTGTGGAAAAAAATGCTCAGAATTTTAAGAATTCTCACAAAAGAATGATAAATAAACCAAAAATTTTTTTAAGTGTTTAAAAATTCTGAAGGAAAAGGATAATGGGATAATATTTTGTGAAATAGATTGAACTTGTCGGCTTTTTCATCTGATGTACAGATAAAAGATCCAATATCTATGCTGTCAAATATATTCAAGCCTTTTGATGCAAAGAATAATTGGTCTTATTAGCACCAAGGGTATAGAAAAAGATTATTATTCACCTTGGAAAAAATTGTTTAAGAATTTTTACAAAAGAAGGATAAATAAACAAAAATATTTTTTTAAGTTTTAATGAATTCAGTTTGAAAAGTGAAATTGGATAATATCGTGGGAAAGTATACTGAGCTTACAGGATACTTGTCAAATATACAGATAAAAGATCCAATATCTATACTTTTAAATATATTCAGACTTTTTGAAACAAATAGTTGTTAGGCTTATCACCACCAATGATACAGAAAAGATTTCATATTCTTTATGGAAAAGAAATTTCAGAAATTTAAGCATTTTCACAAAAGAATGATGAATAAACAAAAACATTTTCTCAAAGTGTAATAAATTCAGTTGGAAAAAAGTCATTGGATATAATATCTTGTGAAAGTATACCGAGCTTTTCCAGAAATTCGTTTGATATACAGATAAAAGATTTGATGTCCATATCTCCTAAATATATTCACGCTCTTTGAAGCAAAGAATTGTTAGGTTTTTCATCACCAATGATAAAGAAAAGATTTCATACCTTTTATGAAAAAAATAGTATAAAATTTAAAGAATTTGCACAAAAGAATGCAAAGTAAACAAAAGTATTTTCCTATAGTGTTAATGAATTCAGCCTGAAAAAATAATTGGGTATCTTGTAATAGATATTCGTCAGATACAGATAAAAATTCCGATATCTATGCTCTTAAATATATTCAGACTTTTTGAAGCAAAGAATTGTTAGGCTTAGTAGCACCAATGATAAAGAAAAGATTTAATACTCTTTGCGGAAAAGAAATTTCAGAAATTTAAACATTTTCACAAAAGAATGATCAATAAACAAAAACATTTTTTAAAGTGTTAATGAATTCAGTATAAAAAAGTTAACTGGATAATTTTGAAGATTGCTGAAATTGGATAATTTAGTAGATTGAACTTTCCAATTTTTTCATCTGATACATAAATAAAAAAATGATATTTATCTATCAAATTTATTCAAGCATTCTGATGTAAAGAATAATTAGATTTTTTAAAGCAAATGATAAATATCGATTTCGTATTCTTAGTGGAAATGAAAGCTTAGAATTTCAAGAACTTTCACAGTAAATAAATAAATAAAAACAAACAAAAGTATTTTCCTAAAGTGTTAATGAATTCAATTTGAAAAAGAAAATTGGATAATGTTTCGAGAAAGTAGATTGATCTTGCCAGTATTTCCGTTTGATATACAGAGATAAAAGATCCGATATCAGAACTTCTAAATTTATTCAAACTCTTCGAAGCATGATAAAATAAGCCTATTAGCATTGATGTTAATGAAAACGATTCGTATTCTTCGCTCGAACATGCAAAAAGATTTCACGGATATATGAAAGTGGAGAATTCCAAAAATTTTCACCTAATATAAATAAATAAGTAAATTATATTTCCTGAACCAGTAAATTAAATCGATTAAAAGTGATTTGGAATTTTTTTTGTGAGTGAAAGTGCATTGAACCTGTCTAATATGAAAAAAAAAAAAACAATCGAACAAGAATGCTTCTAAACAAATGATTTATTTTTTCACTCATAAAAAATTATGCTGCTTATTACAAACGGCACTGAAAAAACTTTGTTTTCCCCTCTTATTTATTGTGAGAAACAATTTTGAAAATCGATATAATTTTGGATTATTTTTTGGAAGATAAATGGAACTTTAGATCTTCAAGTAGCTTTACATAAAACTTTTAATAATTATGAATTTGTATTCTATTCGTGTGAAAGAAAGAAACAAATTAAATACATTCGGATAAAAATAAAAGAATATTGTACGAAGATATTAAAGCCTGATTAAAAATAAATTGAAAAATCCTAAAATTAACAAAAAAATCATTGCTTTTAGAATTTTTAATTTAATTTATATCGTTTGAAATTGTGTTTTGATGGGAGGAGGATGCTATACTGGTGAAAATTCGGGTTTTAATGTTCTTAGAAACATTAAGTTTTTATGAGAAAATAAATATGACCAATGAGTAAGAATCAAAATAAAATTGATTAGTATTCCACAAAAATGAAATATAGCAAAAATATTTGAAAAACAAAATGAATTGTAGGATTTGAAGCATTTTTATTGGTACTTTTATGTTATGTTTTATGTTATTATTCTACCAAATAATGTAGAATTTGACGGAATTCTACATTATTTGGTGATTTTTTTTATTTTAAAATCATTGTAAAAGACTTGACGGAATTCTACAATATTTGGCGATTTTTCGCTGCTACCTCCTAACGGAAAATATAAGAGATTCAAATTTTTAATTCAGACACAAAAATTAAAAGCTTTTATTTCATAGTCAATATGCGTATAGGCTTAAATATATATCACAATTGTAAAAGCTTTAAATCAATCAATTTAAAAGAGACGTATTAGTTCTGGGAAAATATATTGGATCTTCAAATTGAAATTCCCTTCCATACAGTTAACAATTTGTGGGTTCATAAATAAACTAACTTATTATCATTAGGGAAAAATATGCTGTATTTTATTCAGTTGAAATATGCCAAACGATTTTATTCTTCACTAAATATGGAGAATTAAAAAATGAGTATCGATTATTCTCAAATAAAATGTGATACATGTTAAATATGCTCCTAAATTGAAAGGAATATTAAATTTATTAGAAGTCTAATTGACAAAGGAATGTTTATAAAAAATACTTTTGTTTATATATTTATTTGAATGAAGAAATAACTACTACATATGATGCTCGAAAATTACACTTTTTTGTTGTATGATAAATTGTCTTATCGATAAAAATGGTAATAAACACATTTCATATTTTCACAAAAGAAACATGCAAACGATTTTAAAGACAAACAAAAAAAATTAAAAACTTGTTAAATAAATTATAGATTTTCGAAAAAAAATGTTTGCAATCTTGAAAGCCAAAAAGAAAATTTATTGAAAACAGGAAGTTCGAAAATGTTATTTTACATTTTACTTGCATGAAACAGAACAATAATGAAATGTGCAGTGGACCTTAAAAATACACTGGGCCATAGGAATTTCAATCAATTTTTAATTCAAAATGGAAAATTTATGAAGTGTCACATCTTTTAGATATTTTTTTTAATATTTCGAAAATAAGATGAGCACAAATACTAATAACACTAAATATTGAAAAGAATTCTCTAAAATAAATAGTTTGCTCAATGTGTAAAATAAATAATACATGACATTGAGAATGTTTTCTATGCTTTTGTATATGAAATCCTCTAAAAGTTTTTAAAGATAAAAGGAATTATAAAGTCCCAAATATATTTTACGGTTATTGTGAAATTTCATGCAAAATTGAAAAAGTTAAGAAATGTGTTTATACTTCTAACGCAAGAAATGCAATACATATGAAATGTTCCATCAGTTTTAAAGATAAAGACGACCGTCATATCTTTTCATCAGTTTCTAAGTGCCAACTGGAATTTTTATGAAATATCATACTTTTCATATTTTTGTTTTGATGATTTATTGAAGCTGTCGGATAAACAGATGAGATATTAGATAAAAATGGTTTCTAAAAAGACAAATTTCTTGATGCATGCAAAAAAGTAGGCTTAATAACACAGACAATATTGAAAATATTTTTAATTAGCAATATATGAAATCTTCAACAAGATTTTAAAAAGAAAAGGTGTAACTAGAATTTTAAAACAATTTTTTAATGCAAGTTGGAAAGTTTAGAAATCATGTGTTTGTGTTCAACAAGTCTGAAACATGACAATGATCTTATAGATAAAAATTATTTTAGAATTTCGAGTGAAATAAAAAAATTAAGAAATGTGTTTACGCTTCCAAGGCAAAATAAATGATTTGCCCCATCAACCAGAAAGATAAAAAAAAGTTTTCAAAATTTTAAATCCATTTTTTTGTTCAAATTGGAGTATTTACATAAAGTCATATTTTTGAAAATATATTGAAACTGTCAATTATACAATTAAGATATTAATGTACAGAATAATTTTTCCATGCGAATAATAACTAGGACTATTAGGATAAATAACATAAGAAATGATTTGCATTCGTAAAATATGAAATCTTCCATAGATTTTTAAAGATAAAAGGATTTCAAATTTGAATGTTTAATAAATATGACTTAGTTTTCCACTTGTTTGAAAGACCAAACGATTTTTTATAAAAAAATAATTTCAGAATTTTAAACGAAATTGAAAAATATGTTTCTACTTTACTCGTACAAAATTCAGAGCAAAATAAATCCTCATTTGACCTTTAAGATAATAAAAAAAGTAATCGTATTTTAATTAGATTTAATGCAAAAGGTGAAATTTGAGAAATGATACATCTGTAAACAATATCCATTCAAATCACAAACATTGCCCATTATCCTTGAAGTTGAAGGCATGCTAAACAGAGTATTTTTAACCATGAATTAATGGTAATGTTTCATTTTCATTCGTGGTAAAACATTTTAAGTATGTTTTCAAATAACATTGAAAGTAAAATGAGTATTAGATCAACAAATTACATTCTGTTCTTTGGGGGAAAATAATTTATTAAAATTAATTAAAATCGACAAAATGCATGATAGTTTATAACTTGAGCGAGGTCGTATCTGTCAGATATTTATTTATCATAAAGTCAAAATGCAAAAGATACTGTCACAAAATGTTAACTTTTTCAAACATAACAGTTTAGGCCAAAAACAGGAGAAGATAGAAATATCTTTTACATATTTTACAAGCTAAAAAAATCTGTTTTAATGCAAAAATATGGTAATTTTCTAGAATATTTTTGGTTATTATTGTTTTTGCAATTTTATAAACTTTTCTAAAAGAAAAAAAATGAAAGATTTTTCTAAAAAAAGATTTGACACATTTTTTTAACTTTACAGAAATTTTTCTTATTTGGATCTTCCAAACAATTATAGAATTTTCTAAACACTTGCAAAACATATAAAAATAAATTAAATAAAACTATACAATTTATGTAGCTACATTTTTTATATTAACTTGTAGTAGATGACATTTGATGTCAGTACAGTTTTTACAAATATTAATTCATTAATTTTTTATTAATTAATAAAAAACTAACTTTCTCGCCAAAAATGTTCATTTCTCTACAGCCAAATAAGTAACGAATTCAGTCCCCCCAACGCTAATGAAGTAAGACTTAACATGCATTGGATCTATTATATCAAACAATTCTGCCAATTTTATTAGTATTTAACACATTTAAAATTAAACATTATTAATTAATCAATTTTTCGGATTCATTTTGAAGTACTTTCGAATTAAAATAATACAGAATAAAGAAAATTAAAACTTTCTAATCTGTATTGCGTTACCCCTACTGGCGTACAAAATTCGCACATTTGCGTTGAATCTCTATTGAATCTCAACTAAACGTGTTCTGATTTATTTTTAATGGATACAAATTTGATTTTATTTTGGCCAAGTTTAATTTTTTGATCCATTATTTATATTAATTGTAATTATTTATTAAAACGTAACTAACATAAAAATTTTCTTTTTTGAACTGAGTAGGAATTGACTTATTTTTTTATATATTACTTGTTCAATTCACATCGCCTTTTAAATTATAACTAAATAATAAACATCAATTCCGGTTGCGATTTCATTAACTCAAGCTATTCCAGGGCGTTTAGTCATCCTCCACTTCGCAACGTGAGATTTTTGCAAAAACCGTAGCTCATATAGATCCATTTTTAACTTTCTATAAATAATACTCTTCCTTACGAGAACGTAATAACCTTGAAAAACCTATCAATCATCGGAACAGAGCAGCTCAATTATAACCAGTAAACTTTCATTCGTCAGAAGACTCTCACCCCCGGCGGCCATAGCTCTTCTTCCACGCGTAACTTCCGTGCAAGAAATATACTGAAACATTCTTAAAATAAACAGCAAAGAAGAACAAAGCCTCCACGAACAGGGACAGACGATGAAAGACGGAAGTTCGAAACGAAATCGTCTGCTGGTTATTTGAACCATGTCCACATTACGTGCATAGATTTCACCATGGAAAGAATTACTGATATAAAGTCCCCGTTCAAATCAACGGAAACAATAGAATGGAGTTTCAGTGCTTTTTTAAAGCCTAGAATAAGATGAAATGCTCGAACGTTTCTTTTTCCTTAACGCTTTTTAAAAAGAACAACTTCATGAAGATCTGAGCTTTTGCATTTGACAATTGGAACTTTTTTCTTTAAAAGCATATTTTTACTTATTGTGGCCTTGGCTGAAGAAAAGAAATTTTGTTTTATTAAGAATCAGTCATTCATGTGGATATTCAGTTAAAAGAAAAGAAAATGAATAACATTTATTTATTCCTTAATTTGAAATGTTCTGCTTTGACCTCGGCTTTTAAAACAAAATATTACATAGAATTAATTCAATTCGTTAAAATTTCAATAACAAGAAAAGGAAGAAAACAGTATTTTTATTTTTGTAATTCTTATTTCCTATTATTTAATTATTTTATATTATTTTTATTTTTAATCATTTATAATGAGGGTAAAAATCGTTTGCTATGATTTCGGAATGTGGAAATTTAGCTTATTGAAAATGAATAACATTTATTCCTTCGTTAATTTAAAACGTCAGAGAAAAAACTCTGCTTTTAAAACTAAATATAGCATATAATTCTTAACAACTTTAATGAATAAAAATGGAAGAAATATTTTTAGTTTTGTAATTTATATTTCTTATTATTTGCTTATTTTATAAAATTTATTTTTCAATCATTTATAATAAGAATAAAAATCGTTTGTAGTGATTTGGAAATGTGGAAATTTAGCTTATTGAAAAGGAATAACATTTATTAATTTCTTTCAAACTAAATATTACATAGTAATTCCTAATAAGCAAGAAATAAATAAAGAATGTCGTATTTTTATTTTTGTAGTTTGTATTTCCAATTACTTACTTATTTTATATTATTTTATTTGTAATCAGTTATATGAGGGCAAGTATTGTTTGCTATTATTTGAACCACGCTTACGTCATAAACAGTTTCACCATAGCTGCATTATAAGTTGCAAAAATTGCTTTTTTTTTAAATTTCAAAACTACCATTAACATTTCCCCATTTCTAATTACATTTTTTAATAATTAGACATTAAAACAAATGGAAAACTATGCTTTTAATAATTAGACATTAAACAAATAACGAAGGCAATAATAAAAAAATTGCAGAAATTAAAATCAACATTTAGAAAAGAAATTTCCAAGGAAAAATAATAAAACATGTCACACAGATATTATGTATATATAAATAAAATGAAGTGTTTATGTGTGTACTTGCAATGTTCAGTTAAAAACTTGTAATACGGCACAAGCAATCATAACAGTAACACAATTTATCTCGGAGTTCGAATTTTAAAATTTGAATTAGAATTTTTTTATCTAATGTATTGTTTTGGATGATTTTTTATCTAATGCATGTATTTGCCAGCTTTTATTGAATTTTGAAGCTTATTTTTAAAGAAGTAAAATTAAAAATTCAATAAAAGAATTAAAATTGAAGTTCCTGCATCTACCATTCAAATTTTTCCATTTCATTTTAATTTATGAGATAATTACACAAACATTTCTCCTTCGTTTCGGAAAAAATGATTAATATTTATTTATTTTATTTATTTTTAATTAATTTTTCCTTTGATTATAATTATTTAATTCATTGTTTTTCTGCGCTTCACAGCGGTGATTATTCTTTCAACAATATTTTTAGTGATTGATTATAAACTAAGCCTATTTTGCAAATATCTATTGGCGCAATTTATTCGTTACGTTAGATGAATAATTTAAATTACAGAAGATGCGGGCTAAAAAAGAATAAAACACCCTTTATTAATATTAATAATATTCTTAATAGTTCTTTGCATTAATTCTTAAACGAGTTTAGTTGTTTTTCTCTTGTGAACTTTATTTATATCCAACCAGCCTAAAGTGAAATTGTTAAATGATATATATAAGTTAAAATAAAAATCACAACAGTTAAGAAAAAATAAGAGTTTTTGAAGGAATTAATGTAAACTACTCGTTTTATTCCTTTTATAAGTAAAAGTAAAAGACAATTCAAAATATCAATGCGATATATTAATATGCAGAGTATTTTTTTAAAAAAGGAATCAATGAATAATTATTTAGCTAGCTGAATGATGTATTCAAAAATATTAAAGATTAAGTTTACCTTGTTTCTGAACAAAGAAATAAGCTGTATTTGCAACCTTTCTTTAAGTAAATGTGAATAGTAAGACGGAGAAAGGTGTGAATATTTCATTTCCTTTCGCATTGCAAAGCTTTAAAACAATAGTACAATCATTTTTAAAGGAGAAATTACTTATTTTACAATTCAGAAATCGCAAACGATATTTAAAAATTATTATATTAAATATGAAAACGAATAATAAATGCTAAATTTTAATCTATCAGTTTTTTTTCGTGAGAAGATTTTATTGAAATTCATAATCGGAGAAAATACATTTAGGAGCAAAAAACTACATTAAAAAATTAATTATGCAAGAAATATATATAAATATATATAAATTTTTAATTAAAAAACATACAATTTTTTTGATGACTTATCGAAGAATGAATGTAAATATAAATTTTTAATGACTTTATTTTAAAAAAATTATTTAGAAATTAAGGTTAACTATATAATATTTTTCAATAATCTCACAAAATTTTTTTTTAATGCCAAGAAATTCAAATAATTTTTTTGAAATTTCAAAGATTCTATTTTTAGGTCTAATCACCAAAACAATTGGAGTAATCACAAAGTCACAAAAAATTTCAGTCTTAGCACCATTAAACAAATTCATGAAAATATAAAAATTCTTGGGGTTTACTTTTAATTTCTGTATTCATTCAAACTGCAAATTAAAAAAAAATAAAGATTAAAATGAAATCTGCAATGCATATATCGATGTATCGTATCAGAACATCATTTCTTGAATGGCCAAGCATCAAGTGCTCGTGCAAGTTAAGTTAGATTTTTATTCATTTCAATCGTTTAATCGAATTAATCATTTTAGTATTGCAAATGATCCAAATTTTTTTGTCTCGCATTGATTGTTTAAAAAATATCCCATTTCCTATTTATTTCATTTTATATAATCACGTGCCAAAATGACATTATTCCAGGTTTTATTTGTTGTAGCCCTTAACTTTTTTTTAAATCCAAGCTTTTGTAAATGGGATGGCAACGCGGCATTAAAAGCCGATTTTTTGAGGAGCCCGTGCAGATAACAAAACTTTTATTTTTAGCCTTCGGGATTTTGTTGATGCCAAAGACCTCATCATCCCCAAAACAACATCATGCTCTGACATGATAAAAAACTGTTGAATGCTTACTAAAAGAATTTTATATTTGCGTTTCGTTTCAAAAAGACCATCATTTCTACTTCAAATCTACTATTACTGAACTAACACAATTTATACGGAAAAATTATCCATTTTCGAATAAGCATTCAAATGATGATTATGGCACGATTTTAGGGAGTAGAATAGTTTTTACTAATGAAAGTAAAAAAAAAAATTATACGTCTGTGTCAATAGTTATATTTCCCTCCCTTTAGAAATAAATAAAAGCTGCAATTATAAAACTGGCATAAAAAGCAGGCGTAGTTCTTTGAATAATTTACGCATCTTATGAATTTGTGCTAAGTTAAGAGACACTTTTATTTCACTTTTGTATTCTTTAATTTGATCTATCCTTGAGTTTCAGAGATGATGTTCTCAAAAAGGGAGTACTGTCGGTTCTTTGAAAAGAGAAGCGGGTTATATTTGGTTTGTTTTGACCTCTTTAGACACTTTTGGAATAAACATGAAAAAAACATACAGAATAAGAAACGCCTAAGACTCAATCATTTAAAATTATACTTAGCCAAGAAGTAGGCCTAAAAATGAAGAAAAATTAAGCTAAATTTATAGCATTTTCCCATTACATTCTAAATGAAACACGAATTCAATTTTCTGAATAATAAATTTCTTTTAATCTATGCTTATAAATTCAAATCTGTAAATGTTGTACCCATACGAATATATTGTATTAACGACCATGAAATTCTACAGGCAGGCTGTTCCTAAAATAATTCAAGGCATCTTGAAGTCTGAATTTTAAAATTTATTGTAGAGTTTATTAAAATATTTTCGATTATTTTGAAATAATTTTCACACATGTTTTTCTTGCAGTGTCATTTCTTACGTATTTGGAAGAAAAAAAATCGATGCATCATGGAATACTAAATAAAGTTGCCATCTAATGAAATTCGTTTGGAATTTTTTTGCAATTTATTGAATTACAAAAGAACAACCCTGAAATTCTACAGGCAGGCTGTTTCAAAAATAATTCAACTGATCTTAAAGCCTGAATTTTAAAATTTAATGTAGAATTTATTAAAATATTTTTGATTATTTTGAAATAATTTTCACACATATTTTTACAGTATCATTTCTTACGGATTTATAGGAAAAAAATCGATGTATCATGGAATACTACATAAAGTTGCCACCTAATGAAATTCGTTTGGAATTCTTTTGTAACTGATTAAATATTGGGAAAATTTTAAAAAATAGTCAGTTTTTCGAAAGATTTTTGGAATTAAAACTAAAATCTTTTTACAAATCATTCTAAATTGGTTTTGTTTTTTTTAATATTTTTTGAGGAAACAATTCAAACGCTTCTTTTTTTTTAATTCGAAACAAGAACGATTGAATTTCCTGTATTTATATAGTTTTTAGTTAAATGTTACTATAAGTGCTAAAAATTTGGGTTTAGATGGAAATTTATTTTTCAGCAGGACAACAAACCCAAAATTAATGTACGTAACATCAAAATGTGATGTCATTTTTATTGTAAGCAGCAGTCATACCCACCACCACAATACCCCGATATCAATGCCACTGAATATCTGTGGGCCACACTCGAAATAGTGATTTAAGATCACAAAATTGGAAAGAAAACCCATTTAAAACAAGTGTTGAAAGAATAATGCGTTAAAATATCTTCAGATACCGCCAAAAATTGGTCAAATAGGTACTATGAGTTTTAAAGTCAATTATAAAAGCCAAACTATCTGGATTCAAATGCTTAATTTTCTTTCTTTGCTTGATATTATAAAATTTCATTGATGTAATCACAATTTTTTGGAGGCAAAAATCTGTGTATATTCATTTAAAATGCCTCTGAAACTTTTCGGTCAATTTTTCTTCATTTTTACTTTGAATTAAACCATTTGTTATGAGTAAAAATAAAAACATGTTTGCATATTTCGGTAATGTGTTATTTACATTAAAAGTTAGATTTATCAAGTAAAAGTAAGGTGTGCTCTCAATTGTTTAAGCCACTGTAAATTAAATCATTCATTTACAGTGATTATTATAATATCTCCAACGATTTAAAAAACAATTCGATGATATATTATATCAGAAAAATATTCATCATTAACTTTTCATTTCATCCTCAGAAAATTTTATAAATCTGGAAAATTTCTAACTTATTCAATTTACTCTGACAAGATAATACATTAAAATTTATAAATGGATAATGATAAAGTATATGAAATTGGTCAAACTAAATTAGAAAATATCAAGATTCTTGTGAATTCAGAATAAAAGAAATTTCTTTATTTCATTTGATAACAGAGCATCTTGGTAGATAAAAAAGGAATTATGGTAAAAAGACAACAAATAAAGGTCTTATTCCATTGTTTGTCTTTTCTTATATTCTGTATAAAAATAACTATTGTCTTCAATAATTAAAATACCAGTCTAATTCAACCAAAAAATTCCTTTTTTATGTGTTGTTGTTACTAATGGTACGTGCCATGGACTGGCTTTCCGACACAGAGGTAGCGCGTCTTCCTCGTGTTCTGGAAGCCCCGGGTTCGAGTCCTGGTTGGGACATGGTTGTTCCTCTGTGTGCTATCTGTGAGATGTGTGAATGTGCCCCCCTGTAAAAAAGGGCTGTGCAAGCGAATGCGATGAGTGTGTAGCTAAGTCGTACTCTTGGCCCTAGTTGGTGCTACTTCAAAAGCAAGAGACGCTCCTTTCGGCTTAAATCTGCTGCTGCATCAGCAGGGTGCTTGTCCATAGACAAGTGCCATAAGTAACAACAACTTGCCATGGACAAGCCCGCTGATGCATCAGTGGGCTTAAGCCTAAATAAGCGTCTCTTGTTTGAAGCAGGGCCAACTAGGGTCAAGAGTACGACTTTAGCTACACACTCACCACATTCGCTTGCACAGCCCTTTTTTACAGGGGGCGCATTCACACGCCAACACAGAAGAACAACCATGCCCGAACCGGGAATCGAACCAGGGACGCCCAGATCACGAGGAAGACGCTCTACCTCTGCGTCAGGACGCCGGTTTATATTTGGTATTCCAAATACTTATAAATAAATAAACAAAAAAAATTTGACCATGAGAAACACCTAACAAGATAATAAATCAATGTTCCATAGAAAATTATTATTTCTCAGGAATATCTGCACGCTGGCAAAATGTATGTAGAAACACGGAATAAAACATAGAAGACATGGCATAGGTATACTCCGTCCCGGCCGAAGCCATTCGGATATAACGATGAGCCGCCGCTAAGCAACCCCCACCGAGCACGGAAGTGTAGATTAATCAACTTAATTTTCATAAAACAATTCAAAGAACCAGATCGGAAAAAGATACGAATTTAGATTCTCAAAAATTGTCACCTTGTCTCCAAGTATAGTAATTATCAAAGATTTCACCGGTTATTAAAGGAACATAAAAATGTAAACAACGTTAACTAAGAAAATGCTGTTAAAAAGAAAAATGTATAAACATTTCAACAGTTATTAGAGGAACATAAAAATGTAAACAACGTTAACTTAGAAAATGCTGTTAAAAAATGTATAAACATTTCAACTTAGAAAATGCTGTTAAAAATAAATAAATAAACTGTTGAAATGTTTATACATTTTTTAACAGCATTTAGAAGAACATAAAAATGTAAACAACGTTAACTTAGAAAATGCTGTTAAAGAGAAAAAGTATTAAATAACTGTATACAAAGTAAGCTTTTGGTAACCGAACAGCAAATAACATATATACAAAATAAAGTTTCCATATACAATATAGACGCAAGAAAACTAATGTCAAAGCAAAGAGTCATTTCAATCGTGCTCCACAAACATAGATGAAATACCGAATTAAAAGTAAGTTTTCCAAAATATCTTTCAATCGCAATATTTCATGTTAGATTATATCAAAATAATTGTCGAATGGTGCACATGACATCAAAATAAAGTACTTTATTATTTAAATATATTCACCGTAAATAATACCTCTATAAAAGGTTCATTGATCTATTATACCAAAATAAATATTAATATTCCAACCAAATCCGAAAAAGATTTAGAAAATGTGAAGAATCGCGAATTAAATGTTATAAAGCCCTGTAAGCCAAAATATCTGTGGTCCCTTAAAGGCTTTTTTTTCCAACAGAGTAGTTGGACATTGACCAAGTGTTTACAACCCAAGCAACTGCAGAAAAAAAAACATCGGAATCACGTACGGGGACAACAAACTTAAAAATGCCAAACGATCTACCATAATGGACGACTTAATCGTGGGAAAGTCAGCTTGGAGATGTCATCGAATCTTTAAGTGTTTTCATATGTAAGCATTCTTTTAGAAAATTCGAAATTCACCCTGGAGCTAGAAAAAAAATGAATGGCTCTGTCGATTCCACTCAAATAATCGCAATCGTTTTCGTCGGATTAGCAATTTCCGCCTCATTTCGTGCTTTTGGCAACCATCTTCAAACTGAAAACACCGCCCTCTCGTGTCAGAATCGGCAACTACCGAAAGACGAGATTTTCTCTGCCAAACAATAATCTGTGGCTGGTCGTGCGGAACGGTTGGGGAACGAACAAATAGGCAAAGAACGTGCTTCTCAATGAAAATCTCTTTAAAAAAATTCTTTTTTTTTTATTCGAAATGGAATAAGGAGTTCTTTAGCGTGCGAGATATTTCTACAAGGAAATAACACAACACAGGAAATTTTCTTGAGTACAACAATAAAAATTCTGGAATGATAAATGATTTTGAATGAATTCTTTCTTGGGGTTTTAAGACGTGCAACACCAAACCCATAAAGTCGCTGAACGTTTACTGCCAAAAGAAACTTCAGATATTTTTAGAAATCGGCGTTCCTGTTTCAACAATTGAATCTTCCATGTTAATGTCAGCGACCAAATAAATATATTCCTTCTGATACGTAATTGATCCAATATACGAAAAAAAAAATACTTGGAAACATTTTAATAGGTATTTATTTTAATTGGCGAGAATTTTAGTTTTGGCGATAAGAATTCCGTCTGAATATATCACTTTAAGTCCATTTTGGCAGATTTAACACGGAAATTTTAATCTAATAGTCCCATGTTAACTAATTAATGACATGAGCTTATCTTCCTCCACCACTCCAATCTACGTCACTGTTCCCTAGATGCAATGATGTAACGATTAGAGGGGTAAATGCCCTCGATAAAGTCATTAAGATAAAAAAATATAAGCCTTTAAATCACTTTTTATAATCAAATATAATTAAGAGGCAAAGAAATAATACTATGCTTTAGGCTCAAAGTTACTAGCATCAATTAGAAGGCTAAAATATTAAGCTATATCCTTTGAGTCATATAACATCTCTACACTACTTATCAGAGATCAGAGTAAAGTATAAAATGTAGTGTCAGAAGAGCCTCTTGAATTTAAAAAAAATCTCTTAAAATAATTAAATGCGAAAAGCTATCTAATATAGATGGACGTGGGATAATAAAATTAAAAGTGGATTATGTTTTAAAACATTTTTTTTTTCTATTGAAGAATTTAGGTTGCTGTTTAATATGGGTCCGCAATTTTGGTGTTATAACCATATTCCGAATGCATTTTTTTCTGTGATTCTAGATTATTACAGTCTCTGTCATTTAAACACAAATTTTTAAAAAATTGATATCCTTTAAAACTTTGATATCGAATTTTTTGACAATTACAATATTTGGTACTTTTACTTTAGCCGGGTGCCTGTGAAAAATCATCAAAGAAATGTGGCGGGATTCCCAAGTAGCCCATTCTTTAGCATAATATTGTTCAATATTGTGCAATATTATATAATATTAAACAATATTAAACTATATTGTAAATATTGATCCATATTGAACGATATTTGTGTGCCACTACGGTTCTACATTATTAGACAGTTTTTCGCTTTAAAATCACTGTAATAAATTTGGCGAAATTCTACATTATTTGGTGATTTTTCACTTTAAAATCTCTGTAAGAAAGTTGGTTGAATTCTACAATATTAGGTGATTTTTCACTTTGAAATCACTATAAGAAATTTGGCGAAATTCTACATTATTAGGTGATTTTTCACTTTAAAACCGTTGTAAGAAATTTGGTGGAATTCTACGTTATTAGGTGATTTTTCACTTTAAAATCGCTGTTAGAAATTTGGCGAAATTCTACATTATTTGGTGATTTTTCACTTTAAAACCGTTGTAAGAAATTTGGTAGAATTCTACATTATTTGGTGATTTTTCGCTTTAAAATCACTGTAATAAATTTGGTGTAGTTCTACATTATTTGGTCATTTTTTACTTTAAAATCGCTGTAAGAAATTTGAATTCTATAATTTTTGGTAATTTTTCACTTTAAAATCGCTGTAAGAAATTCGGCGGAATTCTACATTATTTGGTGATTTTTCGAAAAATTACGAAAAAGTATCCAACATTTTGTCTAATTTTCACTTCCTTTAATAAAATTCATTATAATATTCCAATGTTAAATATTGTATTGTCTAACAAATGTAATTCTAAGTTGAAATCTTTTTTTACAAATTTTTTTAAAAAATTCACGATTTTTTTTTAAATTAACAATTATTTTCAATTCTTGATTTAAATTTGCAAGTTTAGCTTTTAACATAATAATTTATGTTTAAAAATGTTAATTCAGTTCTATTGAAACAAAAATCTAACCATACAGTATAAATATGTAACAAAATCAATCAATACTAAACGGAAAAACAACATTTAGGGGCCACTAAATCCTTAAGAATGCATTGGCCAACTGCGATATATGACAAATGTAAGCATCTGTAATCACATCTTTAATAGGATAACACGTAATATGTAAAAGATATGTTGATGTTACAGACAGATGATTATCGTCAGAGTCATTAAATAGGTCGTTAGGCTATAAATCCAACAAGGCGCACCCTGTAATTATGATACTCAATATACATTCCTGGGGCTATATTTTGCTAGTACCACTTTTCCATACTTTCTCATATCGATCATTGTCCTCGAATATGTTTTCCCGCCGGAAGCAATGGTCAGACGATTCATTAAAGAGGAAAAAGATAAATTCCATTGATAGCGAAAGTGGAAGTACTTAATTGGATATCCAAATTAATTTAATCACGTTTTGAAAATGTGGGCCTAACAATAACTTCTTGACTTAAAATAGATTATATTTTATACATATAATATGCTATTTTTAAAATTAATATTATTATTAGAATTTATTAAACCATATACTATCAAAATTCAGTTCTTACGTATTAGACCGTCGATCTTTATCGCCAAATTTGAACTCGTCGCCAATGAGTTGCAAACCCTCCAATAAAGGCAAAAAAAGTCAGCCATTATTTAAAAAAATATTCAAACCTTAACTGTCGTCCGCAATTTTGTTGGTTCCGTTGGCGTCGGCGGTTCATCGTCAAATTTGAATCCGTCGCCAATGAGTTACTAAGCCGTTGGCGATCGTCGGCGTCGACGGTCTAATACGTAAGTACACAAAATCTTATATACTTTATTCTATTAACATGATTAATAATTGAAAGAATCTATTTATTTTCATCTTAAACTTTTAGACATTTTTAAATTACTTAATATGGATTGTAATTGTCATTTTAAATAAGGTGAAATAATTTAAATCATCATATTATACTTTCCGTGTTATTCGAGTTTTCCTATGCCTATCGGGGAATAATAGCAAAAACTTTTCATTGACTTAAACTTCTTCCCTAGCCATTCTATATCTCTCAATTCTAGCGTCACTCTCAAAAAGGGGAAACCCCTCTTTATGAACTGTAGAAATCTGTGTATACATTTTTCAATTTATTATGAATCCTCTTTCAAATCGTAAAAAGTTCATAACTTTGATTTCAAATATCTCTTCAATATTAGGTACTTACGTATTAGACTGTCGATCTTTATCGCCAAATTTGAAGACAGCACCAATGAGTTGCTAAACCGCCAATAATGGTAAAAAACCGTTATTATTTAAAAAATTGTTCAAACTTTAGCCGTCGTCCACCATTTTGTTGGTTTCGTTTGCGTCGACGAAATTTATTATTGCCAAATTTGAATCCGTCGTCAATGAGTTACTAAACCGTTGACGCCGACGGTCTAATACGTAAGTACCCAATATTACGGATAACTAAATGAAACATTTATCTTTGTTTTTATTCTAGTATAGCACATTTCTAACTGTACTTTTCGAAGCTTTCTTTTATTTTTTGAAATTGTTTTTTTTTTTTTTTGAATTCCTTATTTCGCCGTTACGGAAGTTGTAACCTTTCTCAAAAAATTCACCAATAGTTTTGATATCAAAGTGATTATTATCAAAAATATTAATCCGACGCAACGTTACATGGTCATTAGATTAGAAAAAAAATATTTTTGTAGTTTAATATCCGTAATCTGGCATTAGTAATTCGTATAATGATTTATTCCATCATTTTCCAACTTAAAACGTTTTGGGATAAATTTTTCAATTCTGAATTGAGACCGATAGACGTTTAGATATATCAACCAGCATGAAAAACAATTAAACATTATCATGATTATACAAAATAAACTTTTGGAATTCAGAATTCGTTAGAATATATTCAAACATAATCTCCACAAAATTATAGTATAATTTTTACTAGAATTTTTTTATATCCGCTAAAGTAAATATTAGGAATGATATTAGCTAGAGCAAAAAGCAATAAAATTTCAAATGCATTAATTTTAAAATATTACTAAATTTGAAATTTAAATTTTTAGAGTACTTAAATTTTTGAATAAATGTTAATTAGAAATTAAAACAGCTAAAAAAGATTAAATTTATTGAAAGCTATCTAATTTACGGCAATTGTATAAAAACTAATCAGTTCTTTACTAGACAAACAATTCTTAGAAATTCAGAATGTTTCTCATAAATATACAGAATTATGCACAAAAAAAATCGTTATTATGCGAATGAAATCTGTTTACCGACAACAGTCCTCTAAAATTAGAAAAATAAAACAGAGCGATTTCCATTTTGCCTAAATTATCACTTTTTATCGCCGTTATCTTTAAAATTGTGTCGAGTGAAATTTTTAAAAAATTATATTCAAAAAAAAAAAGAATCGCTATTCAAAAATCAACAACAAAAAAATTATTATATTTTATTATCATGCCAGAACATGATATGGTTTTTGGAATGTGGCTGTTGGCATCAATAAAAATCCGTAGACGAAAAATAAAAATTTTATTATGCACACGAGCATCTTAAAAAATCAGCTTTTAATTGCGCATTGCCATCCCATTTACAAAAGCTTTGATTTAAGAAAATAAGTTAATGACTACAGCCAATAAAACTTAGAAAGGTGGCATTTTGAGCACGTGATTTTGTGAAATGAAATAAATGGAAATGTGATATTTTTAAAAACAATCAATGCGAGATAAAGTTTTTTTGGATCGTTTGCCATACTAAAGTGACTCATTCAACAAAACCATTAAAATGAATAAAAATATAATTTAGCTTGCACGAGCACGCGGTTCTTGGCCGTTCAAGAAAGGATGTTCTGACATGATGCATTGACATATGCAGAGCAGATTTCATTTTGATCTTTTAATCTGTGAATATCTTTTCAGAAATTTCAAAGTTCTTCTATCTAAAACGGAAAAGAATCCGACGAATAAAAAAAGAACATTCTGTGAGACACCGTTAGGTTAGAAACAATAACACAATAAGGCTTACCAGGAAGAGGTAAAAGTCTCTTATGGAAGCTGACAAACAAGAAAAAGTTCACTCAAAGAACAATATGTGGTCGGAAAAGGAAGGAAGAATCTATCATTTAGGAAAATTTAAATAATTCGTTCGAAAATAATATCCTAGGAATTCATTTGTGGAATTGAAAGGCTGTCTATATTCATTAAATCCTTAGCATAGATGAAACGGGCGATAAAATATCAAATTTAGTCAATTTAATTATCGTCTGCGTTCAAAATATATGGAGTAAACTATGTAGCGAAAAAAATGAGGACGATCTTTTATATCTCAATTGCTTTGCACAATAACGAGTTTTTGTTTTCACGAGCCAGTAAACAATAAAATTTTTCAATTGTGAAGTGGAGTTTAGATCCAAATTTAACAATGGTGACCTATTAGCATTGTTTATATCGCATTATGTTTAACTTAGATATATTCACTAATGAATTCTTCAGCAGAAAAGTAAATATCGTTCAGATTTTATATTTTAGCTATAAAATTTGCATTAAATTTTCCACATTCAGAAAATACATTAAAAAAATTAAGAACTTGCTATTTTTTCCGTATTGTAACAATAAATTACTTAGCCAATTATAATTATTCACTATACTTTAGGATTCAGAATATTTATATAGAATTGTTTTTTAGATTCGCAATTCAAGAACTAAAAAAAAACAACATTATAATTAACTAGAAATTCTTTTAGAAAAAATGTATTTTTTATCAATAATAATCTTAGAAGAACAATATAGAAATTTATTAAACAGTTTAATTTATTTTAAATTATTCGAACGTTGATTTTACCTCAAATTAAACAATATAATAGACGAAAATAATGTTCTGAATGATTTTATAGAATTAAAAAAGCACTTATCATTTTTCTCTTAGAAATTTATTTTATTTCTTGAATTTTTATTTTATTTTATTTCTTTATTTTTTCTTCTATTATTCTTTTTTATTTTATTATTTATTATTCCTTTTTTTCTTCGTGAATTTTGATGCAAATATTATTTAAAAACATAAAACATTTAATTTGTTTGAATGTTCATACTTATATGAAATCTGATTTTGCACTAACAATTTTTTTTTTATAAAAATCAAATTTCTTTTATAAAATTTATGAAAGAAAATAATTTCACAGAACAAATTTATGTCTAATGTTCTTATTTGATGCTTCTATTTTAATTTCTGGCATTTGAATATTTATTTTATTATTGTATTCACATTTATAAGGAATTCGTTTCCAAAAAAAAAAAGTATTTAAGGGGGAAAATATATCTAGAGAGACTTACTCTTGACTAGAGAGACGTTTAGGAATATTCGTAAGCAATAAGCAACTAATTTGCATATGCTCATATTCTTTATTAAAATGTGTTATATAATTAATTTTTTAAAATTTTTCTTGGAACTTGAATTATGTATCTAGTTATACGAATTTGATAAATATTTCATTTAATTCCAGATTAATTTCCTAACTTTCAATTTTATTTAGCCATATTAACTTCATACTAAAAATATCCTCTTACTTCCTGGTCCCTTCCACTTGTTATAGTTAATTAATTCAACAGAAGCTTGGTAAAATTGCTGAATCGGCTAAAAGACAACATGTTCTCACGCTCCGAGTGACAGGATGAAAATTGTCTAACCAAGCACATTCCTTTTAAAAAATCCCTGTGTTTCCCTTGCCTGTTAGGCATGTATTGCGGAAATCCCCATCGAAATCTTATTGTATATAAGCACTATGGAAAATTGCTTTCCCTATCAAAATCTTATGGTATTTAAGACAAGACATAATGATTTCCCACCCTTCTATACGCTTCTGCATTTCTGCCGCGTTGTGAGCGGAAGCGCCTTTTTTTTTTTTTTTAATAAATCGTAATTCCCCGTGATGGAACAAAACGAACTTAAAAATTCAAAGTGCCAGCCATGTCTTCAAAACTGCCTTCTGATTTCAATAATAATAATAACACATTACATTTTATATACACGAAAAAGTAATTCGAAAAGAAAAAGAAAATAATATTTCTGCTATCTATAAAAGAATTCATTTTAAAAACCCATTCGCATTACATATAAAAATGTAATACCTAAGACTATATTCTATATCAGGGGTTCTCAAAAGGTGAGTTGGGACCCCCAGGGGGATCGCGAGATATGTCCAAGGGGGTCGCGAGATGTGAAAGAAAAGTTTAAAGAAAATTAATTTATTGCTGTAGTTTTCATTAAAAAAAAAGAGTACACATAAAGCTTTTAATACACATACAAGTTGGTTTTTGTGTTCTATTAGTTAATAGGACACATGAGCTTGTTTGGAATTAACCAATTTTTTAATGTCTGGAATGAGATTTGTAACACGCAAAACAATGTCATTTTCTAGTGTCAAACAATTTCTTGAATTTGTTTTTAAATTTATCATTATGGAGAATCCTTGTTCACTGCTGTAATGTGTAGAAAATGGCATCAAATTTTTTAATACTGTTGTGGACAGCTCTGGGTATTCGTTTTCAATACGTATCCAAAATTCGTCGATATAAGCTTTATTAAAAGTTGTTTTAGCTGACTGATCACTTGAAATCTCTATCAGTTGATCATGATGAAGGGAACTTGGCTCAGCTTTTGTTACGGATTGCTCACTGAACGGATTGACTATCCACACAACCCCACTCATATCCTTAACTGGAATGGAATCTGTAAACTGTCCAATCAAAGTTTCGAGATGAGATGATACTAGTAAGGAGAGAGATGAAGTGTCAAGGGATGTGGCGCCAATACCCGACACATACTCTACGAACTCTTGAGTACGTGTACAATTTTCTGAATCTCTGTCTAAACTTTAAACAGGGTTAAAACTTAGGGGGTCAGGTTATTTAGTCTAAAAAGGGGGTCACAATGTCTAAAGGTTTGAGAACCCCTGTTCTATGTAATTAAAACTTCATCAGTATCACATTTAATGATAAATTACCTGCATTTGTTTGTGAAATTAGTTGTTTATCAACTATTACTTCAAAACACAAAAGTAAACAAGTATTTGTAAGTAGCAATTTTCTTCACATAATAAGTTGTTTCGGTTGTATGAAAATAAATTATTAGTACTCATGTGTAACAAATTCTGCATACGGCGAAACTTCTACATATAT
>JAOUZG010044942.1:4081221-4109234 GCA_026289955.1 Argiope argentata | reverse complement strand
TATATTCTCAACTTTAAATAAATGTGTTTCGCCGTTCATCCAACTTAATAAGCAGACGACATCTAAAACTTAATTAATATTCTTTAAGTGGCAAAGGTTCAGATAAAAAGGGAATTTATTATACGGGAAGCAACAACTCTCATAAAGAGAAACTACTAGTTCGTAAATGCGTATGTTAATCAAAGACAAGCCCAGAAATTGAACGTGTTTTTCCTTCACTCGAAAAAGGCCTTTCGGTCACGAGAAATCTGAACTCCTGTGTCATCCATTACAGGGTTCTGTTTCACTTGGAAGTTAAAGTAAACATTCTGGCATTTTGCTCTGTGACCTAGGCTGAGAGCAATGTACCAAACGATACTTCAGGGAATTTCTTTGCCTTTACTCTTAGAATATTTATGGGACGTTTTGCTCATTATCTTCATTCAGTAAATCGTTTTGTTTTCAGATGGTTTTAAGTATTTGAGTGGATACGATAGATTCGCAATTTTATAAACCATTTAACTAACGAATCCAATAATGGTTAGAGAATTAACTGATGATCCGTTTGTAGTATTTACCGTCTAACGAATTCTAAATTGTTTTCTTAAAAGATCGAACCATTTCAAAAACCGTTTTACAGTTTATAAATTTCACGAGGAAAAGTGACGGTTGGAGTCCACAAATAAAGCAATTAAGGAAAAAGGAATCTTCTTCCAAATTAAATGAGTCAATTGTAAATGATTCATTAAACTCAAATAATCACAACATGATAAATATTAGCTGATCGATCCAAATTTACATTTTGAATGCTCAGTGTATCATGTCATAACTAATTCGTTTGCTGTTTTTAATATTTATTTAAGTTGTCGCTGAGATGTAAATGATGGTATAGTAAAAAATTAGGCAAATCAAAAATTCACTGTGAAAATACGAAATGCGGATTAAAATAACATTTTAAGTAAACCAATTTATTCATAAAGATGTAATAAAATTTCAAACTAATATCAGTACTAGAAATTAGACAACTTCACGGTAACAAAATAGCATTAAAAAAGAACAATTCATAAGTAAATTCTTAAAAAAAAACAATTAATTCTTAACAACAATTCTTAAGTTCTTCTTTTTAATTGCTGGTAGCCACTTGCATAAAAATACAGTTAACGAAATGAGCTTTCGACGCAAGAAGAATTTTTACTGTGTATTCTATTTACTCTTGATGCGAAATCATGATACGACAGTCGTTTCACCTGTCAAACGTCACTTTTATACAAAAAAAAATCGTCTGAATAAACACTGTTGCCAGAAAACAGATGCAAAATAAGGAAAGCAGATGCATAAATGTGTTAACGCACGGATTCTTCATGGAAAGAAAAGTTCCTAGCACAAGAACATTTATTCTAAGAACATTTTCTGATGTAGTCTGCAAATAACGTCATTTAGCTTACAATGAGACGATTAAAATAGTTTCTTTTGTCTTTATCAAGGAAGAAAAATTCTAACCTTGCCAAATTGTACTTTGGTCAGAACGAAGGGAAATAATACATCAGAAAAAGCAGAAATTTATTGCCACTTACAAAATATATATAATACTAACTGCTTTCCGAAAATGCTCATTTACCGTATTCCATTTGGATTTATGGAACAATGAAGGTAAAAATGGCAGCTTCAACAAAAGATGTTCGGAGTTATTTGCAGGATATTCGTATTTCATTTGGAGCTTTTTAATATCTCATGTATTTATGGCAATACATGGAAGTAATTATATTTACTTAAATTTCTGTTATAATTTCTGGTTACAAATGAAAAGCCGTTATGGAAATTAGGTTTTGAAAATATATCTCATAGCGCAATGGCTTATAAATAGAAATAAATTATTTTCGTTCTTTTATATATAATGCAATGTCAATACATAAATCAAAGAATATTTCGAAGCTTGCTTTGATTTTTAAATTATAAAAGCATTGTGGAAATCAAGAATAGTAGTACGAATTGAAAGAAATTAGTTATCATAAATAATTAACGGAAATAATAAAATAATAATAACAGACGTAATTAATCGAGTGCAAACGATTTTCAAGAAGCAAAATTAAAACCTGCCAAAAAGCTCTCATTCAATAAAAATATTATAAAAGGCAAATTTATTTTACCAACTGGAACAGAGTTTTTCTTCTTCCTCTTTTTTTTTGCAGATTTTTGAATTCTAATCCAATTATATTTATATTTATTTTATTTCAGTCATAACATTTATCAGGTTTTCAAAACAAATCATTATTATTATCAATTGGGATTTTATTTATTTTCATTGCTTTATTTTGTTCAAAACAATCAATACGAATAAATTGTACAGGAATATCTTCTTAAAGTGGTATTTATTCAATTAGAAAATTAAATGTGTCAAAAAAAGAATTCGTGAAGATTAATTACATAGGTATATTTCTTATAAAATCCATTAAATGGTTTTATATTACTTTCTTTACAATGTATTTTTTTCAATAATTTTGGAATTTTAGTAATCAGTCTAATATCTTTTCAAACTAGAAATCCAGATTCGTAATAAAAATAATAATAATAATTTAAGCAGAATAATATATTTTTACATTTATTGTAAAAAAATTCCAATTTCCTAAAAATAATCAATTTAATGGAATCAAATAATGAACAAATATTATATGGGTTATCTACAGCAAGTCAGTAAGTCAACGTTTTAGAAATGAATAAAATTCTACAATAGGTTTTTTTATAAATGTATATATTTAAGCTTTCTCATCTAAATATTTTTTTAAAGAACTGAAGAAAATTCACTACTTTTTTAGTGTTTTCTAAACTTTGCAACTTAAAAATGGGACAGAGGCGATAGAACAACTCATAAAATGAAGAAGCAAAAAAAGAAATTTAAACTTGAAACATTTTCTTCAAGTTTCGTATGACTTTTAAGAGCGACAGCACCAAAAGGAAGTCTGAATGGTTTGGCACACATTTCACCTGCCATAAAAAAAATGGAATACCAGAAAATTCGAAACCATTTAGTTCCAATCAGACGTTCCACAATTTCGTCCTGAAAATTATTCTTCTCAGTGATTTCTATTTCACACTCCAAAAAGAATAAAGACAAAAGGAAGAAAAGGAATAAAAAAAGGCCTAGTTTGAGAAGAACAAAAGACCGAAATGATTCTAACTGTCTAACCAAGCGTTATTTTAAGGCTAACTTCAATCAAACACGCTAAGGAGGGTGAAATACACACAAACCTCATTAACAAAATAAATCATTAGTGTATTCTTTTATGATATCTTTCCCGCCTTTTGAAGAAAGGAAATTAGCTGGGTATACATTCGCGTGTGATGCAACGTTACCCTATCTTTGAGAATATTCACACGTGAGTTAATGAATAGCGGTATTCGTACTCTAGTAGAAGAACTCGTAGAAGGTTGAAAAAGAAAAAAAGTTTTGGGTCAAATTCTTCATGATTTTTGCCGCTCGTTGCAAGGTAGGTCTGTCTGACCTGACCTGTCAAGTTCCTTTGATAACGGTGGAGGAGGTTAGCGGTAACTTCATACTCGGGATTTCCGACAAGAAAAAGTGCAAGGTCCGCGGTGAATGTTTGATTCAATGGGTGTTATCGAACGTCGTAATTTGAGAGCAAAGAAGGAATGCGAATTTTAATCCTGGCCTTGAAATAAATAAAATTGTGAAAACATTTTCAGCTGCGCTTGTGTTTTCATAAAACAAGATCCAAAATTCAAATGATTTCTTCTCAAAAGACATAATAGTGTCTATTTTCAATCCATATTTTAATGATTTCAATCCAAAATTCAAATGATTTCTTCTCAAAAGACATAATAGTGTCTATTTTCAATCCATATTTTAATTATTTCAATCCAAAATTCAAATGATTTCTTCTCAAAAGACAAAATAGTGTCTATTTTCAATACATATTTTAATGATTTCAATCCAAAATTCAAATGATTTCTTCTCAAAAGATATAATAGTGTCTATTTTCAACCAATATTTTAATTTTCCTTCTATATATTCTATATTTATTAATATGAATAAAAGATTTAATCAATTTTATCCCAAATACTTTTGTATAAAAATCATGGACGTCATAAGGAAATCACAAAAAGATGAAGTATTAATAGATATATTCAAAGCAAATATAAATACTTATATCCTAGTACTTGTAGAAATATGTAGTGTAGCTTAATTTTTTTTTCAATGCTCTCCTGAACATTTCACGTAATCAATGCCCAAATTTTAATACAAATTATTTTCACCTTTTTAGTATATTAATAAAACATAGCATTTAAAAAAAGTTCATATCTTGTCAAATATTCGTTTTATATGCCATTTGATTTTTCTTTTTTCTTTCATTTTTTTAGTTTTAAGTATATTTTATAATTTGATTACAATAACTATTGTTAAATTTATAATCAGTTTTTTCTCGAAACCACCATCAAATGGAGGACCTTGTAACTGACTCAATAAAACCAAACGATTAACTGATAATTAAATTCAGAAGATATTAACATGATATACTTCTTTTATGAATGAAGGAGCAATAAATGTACTGCTTTTATAAATACTTATCCTTTATGAACAGTATAAAAGTTTAAAATTATAATACTATATTAGAAAACGACAGAAAAAAATTATGAATTACCACTTATGCAAACTTGTAAGTATCGATTCATAAAGGAACGTGTGAAAATGAAATGAATTTCTCAAAATAAAATGGGCATATTAGGTAATTGTTTTCATATAATTCTTCGAGCTCATTATTCAACCGTAGCCTATTTCAAAAGGAAACTTCGTAGTGTTCTGTGTTGCCACTTTTTTTAAAAAAAATGTTAACAAATTTATAGAGCAGACGAATAAACGATTCTGAAACATTTAAATCTTCAAAATTATTTTTATTTTCTAAAATGTGCCTGGTATTGAACGAGGCTATCTTCAAAATATTGTGAAATTAATTCTCAAAGAATCAATTATTTTTCATAATTTCATATTTAATTACTTTTAAATGCGTTTTTATTTCAAGAATATTTATTCTCAGTTAAAGCGAATTCTTTGTAACTACGGAAATTACTTAAAATTGCAAAATATCAACATTTTAACTCTTATTGCACCATTAGTGGTACATGTACCATTATTGGTACATTCCATAAATTTCGAAAACAGTTTCTTATTTAAAAGATTTTTAAATATGTCCAAAATGGAAAAAAATGGTTAATTTTTTTAACATTATAATTTGTTTTATTCGGCAACATATTCATTTGCTATTTGGCGCTCACATGTATATTGGCGACCATAGCGGCGACAATATTGGCTATGGGATATTTTCAGCTCCAAGCTTAATATTGGGAAGAATAGCAGAGTTATTCCAATTCTGGCTTAAGCCAGGAAATAAAGATTGACAAGCCAAAATTGTTTATATTGAAATAGGCTTATTGTTGCATTAATTATATCAACAAAAAATATCTTAATTTTTTAAAATTTAATATTGCCCATTCTTTACTGATAGCATATTTATATCATAAAGCGAAAACTCCAATTATGAATATAATGGAACAATATAAGTTTATAGTGTTCTGTTCTTTCAATATAAATACTAAAATTGCGATATACTGCATTTTAATTGAGAAAAAAAACTTTTATGATAATACATATATTTTTTGATTTTTATTTGTGGTGCAAAATTTTAAAAGTTCGGAAATTCCTACATGAAGGTATCAAATGCTAGAAATGAAAGAATTAACCGCAATTTTTTAAACATCATTCTTTCGCCAAAAAACACTTAAACTCAAACCATTAGTATTGAGATCGCATAATCTAAGTGGAACTTCTTTCATCAAAAGGGGCAAGATTCAGATTTCGAGGACAACTTTATTCTGCTTACGAATTTCGTAATTAGCAAGAAGATGGAACACGATTTTCCCTTCTGGCCTTGAAATGAATTCTTTTTTTGAAGGCATCTTCTCAAGCAATTTCGCAAACCGCCTTATATTATCTCCGCCAAGTATTTTCTCACATACGAAGAAAAAAATGTAATTTGCATTTCATTGCTTGAGCTTTTCGAATTCAATTCACTTGTCAAATTCGATTCATTTTTATCTTCTGGATTAGAGAGTTAGTGGATTATGAAGCAATAGGCAAGGTGAACAAATAATAGGTTCCAAGTCAGGTTATTTACTGTGATGGATGTTTAGACTAGAGATTATGAATTTCGAAATGATTTTTAAACGAAACACGATCTCAAAACTTTGGCATTGAAATAAATTCGCGTAAGAAATGGCTTTGAAAATATTGATTAAAGAACATCGATTTAGAAAAAAGTGTGTCAGATTTGATCGCATTAACTACAGATGAAAACTTTTTCAGATGAAAGATGATTTGAGTAAAATTAGCACATTTTTTTTTTATTTATTTGCAGGCAGAGTTTATGAAGAGAAAGTATTGCAATCCAGAAAAAAAGTTGACCTCCAGATTTTTTTTATATACAACGAACTTCCACGTTTTCGACCTCTCAGAAGAAAAAAAGAAAGAGATTTACAATTTTTTTAAATTCTAGATGAACGAAGAGTAAAGCTGCGTCATTGAACAAAGTCTTATAATAAAACATATTTACGAAGCTGTTCCGATGATGCAAATCGTCTGACAGCTGGCGATTTCAATCATTTACATCAGCATTTCTGAATTCTTTATTTTAATATATTACAGCTTTCTGACAAATAGAAAAACTGATAAATGACTCAATATTTATTAACAGGTCAATGTGTACCGCGAATATAAGTAAAAAAAAACCAGATGATATGAAGTATAGATAATATCAGATACTTCTTAGAATGAATAGAAAATCTGATCCGATTTCAACATTTTGTCAGATTCTGAGAAATGTTGAAACAGATATGAATTTAAAACAAAATACTAATTGATAATGATTATTCATTCTAGACGATTTTATTTTGCAAATGTATTATGTTTTCAATAAATTATAATAGTAAAATTTTTGTTTAATTTTATGGATACAACATTAAGTGCATATCATTATTTATAAACAGGAGAACTTTTTATTTCCGGAGATTTTCACACTATTTTCTTTCACATTTGGATTTAAAAAAATAGCTCAGAAAACTATTTTGATATAGAGCTTTTCTCAACAATTTTTAACAAACCGTCTTTTTAAAAAAAAATTTGCCATTCTAAGGTTGTGATTTTCTAACATTCCAAATAGCATTTTTTTTTAAAAAAATTTCTTTTTACATTTCTAAATATAGTATTGCTTTGTTCTTTTGCAATTTGAAGTGAAATCACGACTATTTATATATTGCTTGTATCTAATTATTGAAGGATTTATTCTTTTAATAGTATTTGTACGAAAATTTTATGGCTACTTTTTTGGAAAGGTAATTTATTTCTGCGTTTGGACTAATTCAACTAATTTCTATTTTGTAAAACTCTCATCTCATTTTTTTGAAAAAAGATATTAGTATTAAATTAAAATACTTTTTAATACCGTTTTTGAAATTTTGATTCAAAATTTTTTCAAGTAATCCATATTAGCGATTCATAACACGAGTACATTATATTTAAGTAACATTCGAAAAGAAATTGTTATATTTTGTTTTTAGAAATGGCAAAAAAGTAAAACTCGCTTTTGCAATGATGACAATGCTATTGAAAAATAATTTTTCAGAGTTTGAATAAATTGAAATGGATAATCCGACATGGTCTGGTGATTGATAATGGAAAAGAAATTTCAAATTTAGAGATTAAAATTCTTATAATGGTTCAAAGTACTTTCGTGTTTTATTTTCCCGTTTGTGTTTAAAATGTTAAATATCCAACCTTGCAAATGGAATGTGCTATAATAATTATTTATAAAAAAATGTTTTCGAAAACACGATTAAATAATAAGTGAAACAATTCGATAAAAATTGTTCATTCAGAATGTTTTAACTTTTTTTTTATTTAATTTGGTTTAGTTACTTATTTTTCCTCACTTTTTTATATTTATTACTTGGATTAAGATTAAAAATAAACTTCATTGTTATAACGAAAGTAAGGCATTGCTATGATTTTTCCTACATATTTTAATACTAAATACATAATGATCTGACTCCTTCCAAGAAGAAATTGTAGTAAATAGGAAAGGTATTCAAAAAAAAATTCAAATGCAGAAATTTATCATTTTAAAATTTTTGCTCATTTGTTTAAAAATAAATTCTTTCTTGTAAATATTTTTTAAAATTCTTTTATTGTTTTAAATGCTTCAATAATTACTTTATATTTTTTTCAATAAATCAGTTAATCATCAAATTAAATCTTAGAAAAATCCTTTTCAAAAAGAAAAATAAATTATTCATACGTTCTATTAATTTTGCTTCTATAGATGAATAAATTGTTACTAATATTTTTTTTCATTAAAACCTCGGATTAGCAGTATATCGTGAATGATCTAGTCTTACAAAACTGTAGAAATATGAAAGGTATCAAACCTAATTGATAATATGTTAAAGTAATCATTTTTTGTCCTTTTTTTCTAAATAACATTTAACTTGATAATTAGAATCGTAAGTCAAACGATTTTTTTTAGATAAATTATAAAATAATTGCAACTGCAATTTTTATGAGGTTTTTACTTCTGAAAAAAAAAAGGGTTTGTATTTGAGGCAAATAAAAATAAAATTGGATATATATTGTAAATTATGCCTATACAACCAAAAGTATATATAATTATTATATGCTTAGTATATATTGTAAATATTAAGAAATAGTCAGAGTAAAAACATCTTTCCCAAAGGTAATTTGTGAATTCTTACAGAAAAGGAATAACTGGTAATTGCCAGATATAGATAAAAATAAAAATAAACTCAAAAACAAAAACTTTCAGTTGTTTTTAAAAACGTTAACAATACTTTCAGTTGTTTTTAAAAACATTAACAATACTTTTGGATGATAATAACAACACAGTTGAATACAAGAAAATTTTTAAAGGATGAAAACAAAATCAGAATTTATTGAATTTTTCAATTACTTTCTTTATTTAGTTTAATTTCTTAACTGGTTTGAATAGCATGTAATTTTCAGTAACATAAACATATGTAGATTGTTTGTATGTAAACAAAATTCGTGAGCACTGGATGCTTATTCATGCTTGCTTAATTAAAATTCTTAGCTTACTGGAGCATATAAATTTCATTAATAAAATATTTAGAGTTAGATTCCAATTCAGAGTTCTTTACAAATATTTTTGAAGCAGACGATAATTTATAAATATCATTAATGAACATTTGCGATATTTATTTAATTTTATTCTTCCAAATAGCTTTTGATGTGCAGGTAGTTTAATTAATTCATTTAATAATGAAATTTAATGGTTTTGTTATTTTTCCGAAAAACTTCATAGAAACTTAGCTAATATTTCATTATTCATCAGTCGAATAATTATTCATCGAATGGGAAAAAATAAAAATCTATTTAGTTTACTAAATATAATTAATCGGTAGAACTACACTTTTAAAAAAATATTTAACTTTTTCCATAAAAAATATTTTATAAAAAATTTTAACAAGCAAACTCTTTTAATCTTCTATAATTTTACTTTTAATAAATGAACTTCAAAATTTCTTTTTAAATTAAACTGCTACTAATATAATTAAATTACAAATACAGGCATTTCATTATACTTTTTAAATTCTCTTATAGTTTCTAATTTATTATATTTTCTAATTTTGAAAAAATAATTTAAAAAAAATCAACTGAACAAAAATAAAATTGATATAAAAAAAGGCAAATTTTTGCATTCTAAAAAAACATAAAAAATATTTCTTGAGTAATAATTTGATACGAAATTAGCAGAAAAACGGCTAAGTGCATTTCTAATTATTGGAATATTTTGCATTGTTGTAAATTGGTTGTATTCCTTTCTTATTATAGTTCACACTCTCCTTATATATATATATAAAACCCTTTCTAATCATCCACTCAAGTTCAAATACATTTTTTTAAACCTTGTAGTGGATGTATTTTGATGCTTATACGGTTTTTCAAATATTAATTCATTCATCAAATGTAATTAATTTTTAATATTTTAAATAGAGTTTTAGCAGTTTGTATTGAACATTGAAATCAACGGGCAATAGCTCGATCGGAAAAATGTGAGGATTTCGGTATATTTCAGTATATTTCGATAAATTGAACGCAAAAAATGTGATTTCTATTCGTTCGAAAATAAATAAATTTTGGATAAATTATTTATATTAATTGTAATTATTTTTTAAAATAACTAAAAAAAATTTTTTTGTTGACCTAAGTAGGAATTGACTGAACATTTTTATATTACTTGTTTAAATAATAAATATGTAAAATTGAAAAGAATTTGGTTTTTTTATTTAGAAGATATGACACATATATGGATGGATAAATAGTCACAATGACTTTTATTTACATTAAGATAAAGATATTAGATAATAAAAACTATTTTAAAGAAGACTATTTTTTTTTAATTTTTGCTAGTCAAGAAAGAAAATAAAAGGAATTATTTAAATAATGTATACATATTCATCTGTAGAGTTTAAAGTGTATGTTCAATATTTTTTCTCTTTCAAAGTCTCATAACATTATTATTTGATTCAAGAAAAAAAATCTTTGTGCAGAATAAGAAATATATAAGCAAAAATAGTCCAAATTTTATTTAAAATTGCAACATCTTGAACAAGTCCCTGTCTAAAAAACTCATACTTTAAATGTAGAGAAAACTAATGAGCTGAAATTCAATATAGAATAAAATAAATGTGAGTTAATATTAATTTAATAATTCAATACTTTAAGTAACAGCGTTTAAATTTCTGTTGAAGGAAAATATGGTTTTAAATTATTAATGTTTCGAATTTTCAAATTTCCAAAATTTCGAAGTTTATATAATTACAATACATAATAAAAACCTTTAAATATAAAGAAGTTTTACAATATTTTTTTGACTATTTTAATATAAGAAATAATATTAGAAGTAACAACTTTAGGCAATCAAACATCACTGAGCTTTGAATAAATACATCAAATGTTTATTCTATAATGTTAGAATTACAAAAACATCAACATTGTAAAAATGCAAATGCGGTTGGATACATAATAAGTATGTTTTTATAGGTCTGTAAAGCGGAAATAAAAGAATATTATGTTATTATTCCAATATTAGCGATATCATCGCTATATTCACGGATTACCACGTCTATTTTTGCCCACATATAACGAATGACTTCCTTTCCGTTTACAAACAGACGGACTCGGGTCTTTTTATTATCAGTAACGGGTCCTCAGGTGACGATCTTATTAGACGATAAACGAATCGTCCCCGAGTCCCACATTCGACGGATCCCTCCGATTCCGAAGACTGGGTTATCACGAGTCATCGTGGATAACGCTTGAAAGATTTTTCATTCCCAAGAACAGTGACCTGACAGCTTTACCATACAGAAGTTCTTAATGACCCGTTCTCGGTATGAAATCCTGATACAGAATTGTTAAAAGTTCGATACTTCCTGTGGGCGGCTGGCCGCATAATTTGCATGCTTCATTATGCCAATAGGGCGTCAAATTATAACTCGTCACGTGTTTATGAGGGAATGACGTCATTAGCTCGTACGCGAAATCAACGGAACATAATTCCCCATCCTTTATTAAGGCTATTCTAGTATTTTGGTGGT
The DNA here is from genome assembly GCA_026289955.1 of Argiope argentata. Classification (NCBI taxonomy): domain Eukaryota; kingdom Metazoa; phylum Arthropoda; class Arachnida; order Araneae; family Araneidae; genus Argiope; species Argiope argentata. The sequence goes on along the minus strand of JAOUZG010044942.1, from coordinate 4,097,552 downwards.
TAAATTGGACGTGCATGTAAATAGTATGATGTCTTTGTTCTTGCATGAAACGTTATTAGCAAAAATGATGCTTTTAAAATTTTACCCACGTACATCTAGTTATTGTGAACAGGAAACATCCATTTCCGCTTCTAATAGGAGAAGACGCATTTATATTTAGAAAAATAGTTTATCTAATTTATATTAATCGAACAACTGTTTGCGTGCAGGTTTAGTGAAGTAGGTTACTAGTGTACAACAGTACTAGAAAAACAACGGAATTTAATTGAAAGAATTTTTGAATTCATTTAGAATATAGATATTACAGTCTTAGGGTTAATTCTTAAATAAAAAGAAATTATAAAAAAATTAAAAAAAAAACATTTAAAAGATGTATAAACATACATATTCAATCTGCGAATAATTTTTTCTTACTTTTTCAATTCCTACTATTAGTTCACATTCTCTCTATATGTATTTATATATTTTGTTCATATTTTCAATCGTTAATAACATACGTTATTAACGATGTCCATCCAAGTCCAAATACATTTTTTAAAACTTGTAGTGGATGACACTTGATGTTAATACATATTTTTTCAAATATTAATTCATTAAATTAATTAATTTTAATATTTTAAATAGAGCTTTAGCAGTTCGTTATGAAAATTGAAATCAACAGCTAATAGCTCAATCGGTAAAATGCGAGAATTTTAGAACATACAGTTTTCATTCGACACTAACGTGAGGAATAATTTAATAAAAGATTTTAAGAAAAGTTTCAACTCAGATTTTAACAAATTGGCTACAGATAATAAGAAAAGAACAACTATATATTAATTAGTATTTAAGATAAAAAGAAATGTTATTATTTTTCCGAAATATAATTTTATTACTCATTTTATAGTTAATTAATTTACAATTCTTGAATCACATTTGGAATTTTTAAAAATATATATAATATAAATTATCTTAATTTCTTTATTTTGCTTATATCCAAATTAAAATGGTCTGTGTTTAAATAATTCCTGTAAAATTTGTGCTAACAAATGCATTTTTTAAATCATCATCAGTTTATTAGCGAGACTTTTTTTTAATCGATGATATTTTTAAATTTTTAAAAAAATGTATTTCAATTTTTTCTGTTAGTTCATCCGTTTAAAAACATATAACTGTTTTTAAAATTCTAAATTCCAGTGCTTATTAATTTAATGTGTTTACGTCTAATTTTTCAGAATTAGTCATATACAAAATCCCTCATACGTGAATAGTCAAAACTAAAGCTATAAAACAATTTTTAAGTAAATCAATAATTTTTATAAAAATGTAAACATCCGGCAATTATTAAAAGTCAAAACAAGGAAACCTTAAACGATTCAAATGCAGTCAGAAAATAGATATTTTATTTTTAAGCATCATTATCTTTAAAAAAACAAAAAAATGTAACTTTGCAGAATCTAAGCGTTTCTTCCCCTTATTTCCACTGATAAAGCGTTTTCATGTAAATAATTCTAGATCATCTGCTTTTCATTCCAAACATTTGTTGAGCTATTTCAAATTCTTAATGCTAAATACCTAACTGATTTTTAACTGTCGTTATGGTATTCTTTTTTCTTCCAGGAAAATAAATCTTCTAAAAAAATTAGGTGTTACAACCTTAAAAAAAATCCCACCATCAACATTTCTTGTTCTACATTTTAGTCATCAACCAAACTTCATCAAATATATTGGTAGATATATTTATTCTCTTTCTCACGACTCATTCTCAGTATGTAGCATTTCAGTGGACCAAGACGATAATATTTCGTCCAATTCTTGCTTGACTGCTCACAAGATTCATTTTATTTATTTATCTATTTTTTGCGCCTCTTTTACTCTGACCGATTAAATAAGTAATGTATCTTTGTTTCCCCCAACTATTTGGTTTTGTGTCAAAATATATTTTGCTTCGTAAAAACTGGCAAATCGAAAGAATAATTGATAGTGGTAGAATAAGCTGAAAATTTCCCGGTAAAAACCTCCAGGAAAAATCGTCTGAATTTTACGTTGCCAACTCCGATTGGCTTAAAATTTGAATCATTGTTTTGTCTTTCGTACGCCAATTCTGGGATTTTCAACAGAATTGAAAATGGCAAGTTAAACACAAAACAATGCCCTTTTTAAATATACAATTTGACAGTTAGAAGAAAAACATGAAAAAAAATTAATTAGGGAGTATTTTCGGTTCCCTTGAAAACAATCAATATTCAAGAGAAAATTCTTCTTATTATCAAATTAAAAAATATCCTAATTAGTTATCATTAAATCTGTTTAAAATTAACCGTTTGGTAAATTTAAAATAAAAAAATGCTGTTTTTTTTTCGAAAAAAGAATTTGGGGATATTACGTAATTTTAATAGGTTATTTCTTACAGTAACTGAATCTATTTTTATAACATATTATTATTAACATATTAACTTATTAAGTAGTTTAAAGTATTAGTTACGTTTTCAATACATATGAGGCGTATAAATTTCAGGAATTGAAATAAAAACCAGACAAAATTTTATTTCGATCACTTTTATTTCCAAAAATTACCCATTTTCTTTATACGTAAGATGAGCGCCGTAAGTCATAACAATAAACTCAAGTTTGATTGTTTTTGTCTGATTATATAATTTTCATCTAGAATAATTACTTTGTCGTATTTAAAACTTGTATTTAATTTAATTACTATTTCTAATCAAATAATTTAATCTGTACTAAATAAGGTTTACTTTTCATCATTTGGAAAATATTTGCAGCTAGTTTTTTTTTCTCAAAAAAAAAGGTAGTAAGCTAAAATGATTGAAAACATTATTCGTCTACTATGAACTTGTCATCTAAATAAACCAACTTGCAAAAAAAATCAAATGATTCAAAAAATTGTTCAACATTTATCTCATGCACTATTGCAAAGCTTATCAGAGAATAATTAAGCTAAATAATTTCTACTTATCCAGCGTTATTAAACCTACAATTTTCAGATAACAATCTGATATGCTTACTTGATATATCATTTTACTAAGCGACTTTTTTTTTACCAGAGATCGTTGGCCTGGCGTTTTCTAAACTGATATCATGACCCGAATGTTCTCTTAAATAAACATTATCTGCCTTACAAATAAAAGATGCGAAAGGATTACACGAGAGTTTAAATGTGTTAGAGACATAATAGCTTGTTTAACAGCAGCTGAGTACATACAAAATATAGTTACAGTTATGTATTAACCAGGAAGTAATTTTGCCAAATTATATTAAAGTAAGAGGAAAATTAAATGAAAAGCAGCTTCAGATCGTAGAACTGATTATCAAGAATTTCAATTACGCATTATCATCAGATAAATTAATAAATGTCTGAGCTTTTTTTTCTTATTATTCAGGATTTTTTTTTTATTCGTCAGAACGAATAATACTTATAGTATTAAATTCTATAATCGTTTGCAAGATAAAAAATACTGGTGCTTCAAAAAGTTGATTACTGAATTATTAACGATGATAGTTCCTATCACTTTAAACTAAAATATTCGAAGTAGAAAACAGTTTTATAGATATTAGTATGGAGAAATTTCTTTACAAAAATTTGTGAAAGAAATATTTATTCTGGAATAACTTACTGCATTATCCTTACTTGTATTTTTTAGTTAATATTTATCCTTTTTTTTCACTGGCACAAATATATGTAAAGCTAACGAAAAAGGTTTTGTTTATAGATAAATGAATCAAAAGAGTATCGTTTCTTTCAATATTAGACTTGAAAATACGTAGTACTTATTAATATTCCGGTTCTAAAAGCGTTGTTATTTTATTATTTGGGATAATTTCTTGCTACACAGGAATTTTACATTTAATACCTTATATACGATTTGATTTCACATTTTAAATATTCATAGGTTTTTAAATGTTAGCTGTTTCATGTTTCATAGGTTTTAACTGTTTTAGTTGTTCAGTAGCAACTTTATATTTTCATACGAATCACTTTTCTACTCAAATACGCTATCCAAATCTCATGCATATATTAAAAAATTATTATTATTCCTTTATTCTAAGTGAGACTTATTAAATAAGACTTTATACTTGATTTTTCAAAATTATTTTATTATGATATATAATGCGAAATAAAATTCGAAGAAATAAATTCAAAATGTGATTTAATCCACTTGTTTAAAAACGAAATCAACGCCATGATTACTGATTTTTTCCCCAAATTTCTAATGAAATATAACAATTGAAATAGAATTAAAAACTCATATTCATTTCTTTTGTACAAAATACATACTTAAATTTTATTTTTCGTACGAATGTAAATATTTTTTTAAATATTTGGAATCTTTGCACATTATTTCACGAAAGAAAAATGAAATTACATAAATTAGAATATTTAAAACATTAATTTCCCTTCGATATTTACAATTAATAAGTAGGGTCATAAATATTGTAATATTGACAGAAATAAAATATATTTCATTACCATTTATTTAAGAAAATCAAAAATCAAATTAATTCAAATATAAACAAATTGTATCTTTTTTTAAAAGATATATTTCCTAATTCAAGTATCTACTTTATTACCCCTAAAAAATTAGTTTAGATAAAATAATCCTAGAAATATCTTTTGGGGCAAAAAAGGTTTTCGACCCATGCCCTAAACGGCAAGCAGCTGCTGACAACGGAAAAATAACAGCTGTTTTCTGTTTAGTAAAAAACGAACACAATGTTAAGATACAAAATTGCCAGAGATCTGTTCTTGTTTCATATCGTTCTGTTCGTTTAATTTATTATATTTACTTATTTTATTTCTTTTGCTTATGTCTTTACATTCGTCTACTATGTCATATTCTTTGAATTTATGATATAAATATTTTTGAATAATACAGATTTTGTTCTTGTTGGATTCTTATGCGGTTATCTATTTCAAAAGAGTTTAATTTGAGAATTAAATATGAAATCTTTATTAAATTATATAAGGGTACACAAAATATGAAGAAGTTCAGATCAATCGAAATACTCTCTATACATTAATTTTTTTAACTACAAGAAGAATACCTGTTAATAGCTTGTCTAAATTAACAAAAAATTACATTCATTCTCACTTTTTCAGCTTATAAATAAACGGTTAACGAAAAAACTAAAATAAACTGATATTTTTAAATGCATGAAAAAAAGGTTTAAAAGTACGAATTAAAATAAGCATTTTTACATTCTTACCGAAATCTATGTAATAAAAATGTAGACATAGCGAATTTTAAAAAGTTCTTGCGTAGATTTATTACGATATTCCAATGTTTTTTCAAAATTGAGCAAATGTTGTGAATCACATGAAGCAATAAGTTTCTTTACGTACCTATTATGAAGACAAATTCAAGTACAATTTTAAATGGAAAATATGTAAGTAAGGTAATAAGATTTTTACAGCGAATTAAAAAGTAATATTTTATTTTTGGAGGAACAGTAATCAATCCAGCTTTCAAAACACGTGATAACAATGTAAAAAAACATATAATTTCGTATCTGTTTAGAAACATGATTTTATTTATAAGCTGAGAACTAATTGTAAATAGGGGATGTGACTAATGATTAAAGCTTTCCAGAGCAATTAGCTCAAATCTGTTCTTCGTCGATTTCAGAGATAGTTAAAGGAGTACTTGAACTCCAAGTTCTTCACCTTCAGACATTATAATTGGGTAAAGCAATCGAATCAGTAAGTGGGGGTGCCTCAAGAATTTTTTGGAATTTTAACAGATCAAGTAGTTGTGATTTATTTAAGAGATTAGTTCTTCGTTGATGGAAAAAACCAGAAACAAAATAGGCTGTGGCGAACAATTCATTGCTAAAACACATGTCGGTCTACTAGTTTTTGAATTAAGCTTGTTCGAAGCATAGTAAACAAATTCAACTCATAATTTTCTTCTATTGATTCCTACTTCTCAAATTTTATAGCCTTAATCGACTAGGCCATTATGTTGGTTTGGGAAAGAATTTATACATACAGACTAAAAAAATGAGAAAGTTTCGATTTCAAAATTTGTAGTTAAATCAAGTTACTTAAATGTAACAGTTCTACGAATTCAATGTAATCACTTTTGTATCTCACGGATTTGTTCCATTCGAATACAAAGATGTAAAAGCTGTAGCATTTCCAAATTCTTTTAAACGCAAATTTATAGTCATATAGTCAAACTAAAAGGACAGCAAAATCTGACTTAAGGCTTAAAACTTCACACATACCAGTACTATTTAAAAGCATTAGTTTATCTACTTCAGACGGAGACATTGTCAAAAAAGAAGCCTTATTAAAATTCAAACAGCATTTGTACCAGTTGAATCTTGGTTCTAGTTAAGCAGTAATCAGCTATATTCTTTCACCAAGTAGGTTGTGTTGCTTGATAACCAAATCAACCCAATCAATGAAATTGTCCATTGTGTACGCAATGCATGCTGGTAGTTTACATTACACAAGAGAGCCATGGCATAGTTTGTGAAATATCATATTTTCAGATTGAACAGAATGCTCAATTATTGATTAGGTAATCTAAAATATTTCATTGTCATTAATGTTATCACGCTATGATACTATGCTAATTAAATGACAATAATTATTAAAATAAGAAACTAGATTAGATAGTTTAACTGTCGATTCATAATCTCAAAATTTAATAATACACTTCTATAAATAATTTTGATAAGTTTGTAAACTTCCGTTTTAAATATTGATAAGTTTTTATTATCTGAAATAAGTCTTTGGCTCCATAAAATAAAAATAAAAATTGTAAACAAAACAAATTCTTTTTATTAAAAAATTTAAAGTTAATAATTGTAGCTGGCATCAATACATTGATCATATAACGAAGTAAGATAATAACACTTCTAATTCTAATTCATTTAAAATATCGAATAATTTCGTTCATTTTTTTTAAATCTAAAAAAAAATTTTTTTTGCCTATTTCATCTGCATTAAGAAACAATAAAAACAAATTAAAAATACGAAAGTTAGGGCCATAGAGTAATATTAAGTCAAATGTTCAGGAAATAATTTTTTAATCTCTTTATATTAATATTAAATAATATTAAAAAATTAATTTTGAATTTTTTCCTCTTAAGAACATTAAAAAACTTTGAAAAAGAACATTCCTTAAGAACATTAAAGAATATTCCTCGTAAGAACATTAAAAATAATATAAAATGTATATTAATATTTTCTTCGAAATTTATACACAAATTTTGAATTACTTTGTATAAATTAAAATATAATATTATATGTTTAAATATACTTATAATATTATTTTATATTTAAATATATTCTTGCAAAATTTATATATAAAGAACTTTGAAATTCCTAACGCGCCTTTCTCTAAAAGTAGTGAAACAAAGTATTCAAAAAATATAAACATAACGTCTCACTGGTAAAGCCAAGTTTTCGTTCCAAACTTTTGTTTCACCAATATTGTTCTTTTTAAATTTTTTTTCTAAAATTCATAAGAACAATATTGTTCTGCAAAATATTCTTTTCAATAACTTACCCCGCATCGACTTCAATTCCATTTGGTGAATACACCACTCTTCTACAGCACATGTTTCCCATGGTGGACACGATCCTAGAACACGGCACATAACGCACAACTCATAAAAAGAATGTTCTGAAACACCAGAGTCGGACGAACACCCAGCTGTCGTTCCGAACGAAGACGAATATGTAAACACGAATCAAACCAAACAACACATAACACACCGGCCACTCAGTTGGCGAACCTAGAACGAAGCGGTTGTACTTGAAGAACGATCCGACCAGATGCTTGGCGGGAACTGGAAGACAACAAACAAAGCGAGACGCTTTTCGAACGGGAAATGGTGAACTTCTATCCTCACCTGCCGCTTGCAATTCGTTCTAACCTACCTGAGACGTAGTGGGGTTGGTAGGAATAGCTATCAGCAGAGCAGAATAAGAAGGGGGAAGGCAATGGTCGTTCTGCTTCCCCCCTCTTTTACCTCTGGAAGACGTGTTGTAGAACAGCATAGGAGCTGTAATTCGTGGGTGAGCGGTTCTTCTTCAGATGATGGGGCAATTTAGGGGGATTTGTCGGATTTCCTGATTTTTTTTTCTCTCCCTCCCTTTTGATAGTTGTGGGTGTATTAACTGAGTATCATTATTTGGTGGCATTTTGTATGCAAGTTTCGTTTTCGTATAGAATTTAGAATGCCACTGATTTTTTATTTTATTTTAAAATAAAAAAAATGTGGTTTTACTTTTTATAATAGCAGTGTTTATGAAGTGTTAAGCTAATACATTGAAAGGGTGGGTGGCTTGAGATTTTAAATAGTTCAGAATTCAGCTTTTGTTCTTCAGAAATTGGTAGAATTTAAAGAGAAAGTTTCGTTTTCGTATAGAGTTTAGAATGCTATTGATTTTTTATTTTATTTTAAAATAAAAAATGTGGTTTTACTTTTTATAATAGCAGTGTTTATAAAGAGTTAAGCTAATACATTGAAAGGATGGGGGATTTTAGATCCTAAATAGTTCTGGATTCAGCTTTTGTTCTTCAGAAATTGGAAGAACTTAAAGAGAAAGATCCCTTTTCGTATAAAATTTAGAATGACACTGATAATTTAGTTATTTTTAAAATAAAATATTTAGCTTTATTTTTTATTAACTTATGGCTTATGAAGAATTAAACTAATACACTCAAAGGGTGTTTTTAAATAATAAGTAGTTCTCTGGATTCAGATTTTGTTCCCCAAAAATTAATAGAACCTATCAAGAAAATTTCATTTCCGAATAAAATTTAGAATGCAACTGAATTTTTTTTATATTTTTAAATAAAAACTTTAATTTTCTTTATAAAAGAAAAAATTAAATAAACTATAAAATTTAGAATGCCACTAATTTTTTTTTAATTTTTAGTTAAAAACTTTATTTTTCTTTATAAACTGTTTATAAACTTCGTGTTTATAAAGAGTAAAACATTTCTCTTTATAAACACAAAAGCTGAACTTTTAAAAAGTTCAGCTTTTGTCCTTCAAAAATTGGTAGGTCTTAAAGAGGAAATTTCGTTTTCGGTTAAAGTTTAGAATGGTACTGTATTTTTAAATTAAAGCTTTAGCTTTACTCTTTATAAACTCAGTATTTATAAAAAGTAAAGATATTCTAAACATTCTGAATGTGCTTTTAAATCGCAAGTAGTTCTGTATTCAACTTTTGTCCTTCAAAGACTGATAGGATTTAATAAGGAAGTTTCGTTTTCGTATAGAATTTAGTATACTGATATTTTATTTGTTTTTATAAAAAAAATCTTTAGCTTTAATTTTCGTAAACTCAGTGTTTATGAAGAATTAAGCTAATAAATTCAAAGGATAATACATTCAGATGGTTGCTTTAAATCCTAAATCCTTGGATGGATGGATGACGGGGTTCAATCACGCCAGAACTGATGAATGAATGCACTGGGATAGAGTATAGTCTACAGAAGAACACAGGCTAACTTTTATTCCGATTAATGGAGTGGTTAATTTTTTTATTAATTAAAAACTAACTTGTCCGTCCAAAAATTTTTTTAAAAAATCTGAAAATATCTGCCTGAGCTTTTTGAATCGTTTGTTTTTATTTTTCTATTTCTGGTGTTCTTTTAATAATATCTTAACAACTGGAATTCTTTGTGGTTTATTGTAGGATTTCCCGACAGAAAATCTTTTTCATCGGATTTTTTTAAAAATCTAATGGTTTGTTTTTATTTTTCTGTTTCTGTTTTTCATTTCAATATTATCTTACTATTCTAAAGGAAGGTTTATTATTTTTTTTCTTGAGCTGTTCATGAGTTAATATAATTCGATATTTCCTGTTCATTTCTCTTGAATTTTTTTCTTGCTGTACGTATTCCTTTGCCCATTTTCATCATTTTCGATTAAATTTTCAAAAGTACCTTTACAGTTTCAAGTACATAGCTTTAAATAGTTTTTTCCCCAAGCTAATGATGTTAAACGTAACATGTATTCGACCGGTTATTTAAAACGGGTGTGTTTATTTTCGTAGTGTATGATAAATTTAAAATTAAACATTGTTAATTAATAGATCTTTTGATTCCTTCAGAAGGGCTTTTGAGTAAAAATAAAACAGGTGAATTGAAATTAAAATTTTCTAATCTGCATTGCGTTACCCCAACTGGTGCTTAAAATTCACGTCTTTGCGTTGCTCCAATTGACGTTGGAAATGTATGCATGCATACGGTTTTGATAGCATTTTACATAGTGATCAGACTATTAGTTCTCACATATACTCATCAAAATTTCTTCGCGTTCGAAGTCGCAGGTAAGAGTTAGTAATTTTATATATAACTTTCTGCTCTTCAAAAATTGATAGAACGAGATAACATTATCCGATAGAATTTAGAATACATTGATTTACTTATACTTTTTTCAAACAGTTTGAGAGTGTTTATGAAGAGTAAAGTTACACAGAATATATCCCGTATGTTTTTGTATTGATATGAATTTAAGTAATTGCTGATTTCGCTTTCGTTTTGCATAATTCTAATCGCATTCTTTCAGTGATCTTTTAAAAGTTAATGAAAAAATTAGAAATCCGTAAATCAAATTGAATATACGAATAAAAATTGTTCTCAGTTATTTGAATGTTTGTTTTAAAGAATTACTTATCGTTTTATACTTTTGATTCTTAACATTTTAACAATAATTATGTACCCAGATAAATTTGAATATATTGTTCCTTTAAGCCTGAAGAATATGTTATGCTATAAAATTTAGATTTTCTCAGGTAAAATTTTTTAATTCAATTGTCTCGGATTATTACTCTTTCAAAAGTTAAGCTTTGATTATGTAAATTTCCTCAACACGATATTGAAATTTTAAAAAATACTACTTTTAAAATAATTTATTTTTCTTATCGCAATTCCTTTATTAGTATAAGAAAAAAAAAACAATTAATAATATCACACTTTTTTAGTTCTAAAAAGTCTCTATAATTTTATAGAGAATTTTCAGATCTGAAAAATGTAAGTTTTATATTACATTAATTGACGAGAAAAAATTCCTTATAATAATTTATTAAAAAGATGTAAACCTTATATAAGATCTGTTATTTATGTCGTAACAAAAATTTGTCATCACTTTAAAAAATTCACCTAAAAAATCTGATAATTTGTTCGAATTACAATTGGTTGGTTGTTAGTTTATTTTACAAATTGAGCCACAAAAATGAAATGTATGTGCAGCACAGAGTTTTAAGATTTTAAGTGATTCTAAATATTTGTTTTTATCAATTAGCAAGCAAAAATCAACATAAAATTCAAAAGGGGAAAATATGCGAAAAAAATTACTTTCAGATATTTCTGATATTATTTGTCTCTTATTCTAAATATATATTAACATTTTATTTTATGTGGTTCAAATAATATAGAGCATATCTAATTTTTCCTAAAAGTTATCATTCGTTGTTTAATAATCTTTATAAAATCCTTGAATGTTTATAACTTTATATTAACAGCTTTACATTGACAATAATCCATAATGTATTTTTCAAAATTGGTGTTGTTTATACAAACTATGATAAAATACATATAACTAAATATCTGTTGTTTCCGTAATTTTGTTTTCCACAAATATTTAAAGAAAAAAATTTCAGATTTATTAAGCCTATTGTCTAAATTTTATAAATTTTTCTTTCTTTTTAATCATAATAATTCCATTTAACAATCGAAATCGGCCCCCAGGTACTATAGTTTAGTTAAATTATATATTTTAGTATTTTCAAAGTAAAATTATTTCAGTACAAGCTGCCTTCGGCGACCAATCGGTTTACCAATCTTAATGGTCGTCAAAATTTTAATAACTAAATATTTTATGTAACTCCTATTTTAATAGCTTCTTTATCAAAATATTTTAAAGCTTCAAATGTTGATAATCATATCACTCACTCATAATATTATAAAGGCTTTCAGCCATAATGAAATATGTATCTCTCTCTAATTTTCTGTCAGCTCCCGTAGAATTCATGCTGTAAATTAAAATAGAAATTATTAAACTTCAATTAATTTTGCATTTTTTACTGAAACAAAACATTTTTTTTAAATATGAGAATTGAAAACTTTGCCACTGAGCATTTAAACCTTACGGGCACTAAAGAATATCTTTTTCAGTTTATGTAATATCTCAAGAATTTTTCACCAAAATTTTCTAAGGTTCATCATGAATAGATCGATTAATTAACATTTTAAATGCATCAAAAATTAAGAAATTGGACAGAATCGTTTGAAGTAATCAGTCTAAAACGTTTTCAGTCAAACCTCGTTAACGTGGGGGGAAAAAACTACTTAAAAAAACGATGTACTTAAAACTATTAGCACATACGAAAAATGTATAATTGACATAAATGCTGATTAATTACAAAAGCACACAACTAAACACAATTTATTTACAGTGTGTATCTGAAGCAAAACAGCAACAAAAAAACCAATTAATCAAAATCAACTATCCATATCCATTGTCAACAATCTGAACAATTTTCCGACTACGGTAACGTAAATGCGGGAATTTTCTACGTCAATTGTGGTAGCCCTATGTAGATTAGAAATTTTTAATTTCTTTTATTCTGTTTTATTTTAATTCAAATGATGTTCTTCAGAATGAATCCGAAAAATCCATTAATTAACAGTGTTAGTTTAAATGCGTCAAACATCTATCGAAAGAAAAAAAGAAAATCTATCGAAAACATATTAAACCTAACCTTATTCGCATGAGAAAAAAATGAAACCTTACTCATTTGGAGGTAGAGAAATAAAAAGATTTTTTGTCTAGAAACTTAGTTTTTTTATTATAAATTCAAAAACGGCTCCAAGGTGCACATTCCCGACCTCCAAAGTATCTATGTACCAAATTTGGTTGCTGTAGTTGAAATGGTCTTTCTTGTAGAGCACCAACACACACATATTGAGGTTTATTATAAGTATATATACTGATGATAACAAAAATGTGCAGTCATGTATTAAATACGTAGCTCAGAATGGCTCTTTCTATCATTTCTGAAATAATTTAATTTTTAAGAAAGTATCAATAATATATTTTCTTTTTAAATACATTATTAAAATTTACTTTTATTAAGTTATTCGACTAGATAAAAAAACATGAATCTGGGGGATAATTTGGTCAACTTAGAAATAAAAAAAGTATAGGGATTGATTTGTTAGATAACGATCAGACTGGAACTATTTTACTTATTTTTATAGTTCTGTTTTATTTTCTAAATATTTTAACGACGTTTTAAATTAGTTTAAAAGTATTTTGAAGCTCATTTAATTAAGTTGAAAAACACTGCTGTTGATATATCCAGCCCTTTTTACCTGCATTTTTTATGAAGTAATAAAAAATAGAAATAAAACTGTGAGCAGTTAGAAATATTTAATCGTAATTTAATGATGCTTAAAAAAAAAAAGATAGATCCGTTGCTGAAATTTACCGAAGCCAAGAGAAGAAAGATTTTCTTTTTCTTTTTGATGAGCAAGAAGGAATAAAAAGAACTGTTATTGAAACACATTAACAGAATTCTAAAAGAACACAAAATCATTTTGGAAAGCAGATGATTGATAGTTTATACCAAGAACATAGATTAATTTAACAAAATTTTAAATACTAAAAAAGTAAATCACAGAGAAAGAGAAATGAGGAGAAAAATTTGGCTTGTAGCAGTTTTGAAAATCGTCTGATTCAATTAATACTCTCATTTTAATCAAAAAAATTCAGACGATAAAAGAATTTTGTGTATTAAAACATTTTACATTAAGATTATGGTTACTTTTGAGTATTAAAGTATTTTAATCCAAAAATAGACAGATAGTTAAAAATAAAAACAGAAATTCATCTTAAATGTTTCATTAAAATTTTATTATTGGAAATTAATTTAAAAATTTAAAATTATTTTTAAATCAAAACTGCTTATTAATAGATTTTATTTTTTAGCTATTCTATTTCAATTTGCAATGTATATTTTGGGAAACTTAATTTAATGTAATAATTCATGGGAAATTTTTCTCATTTAAAGCTAAATTCGAATGTTTGCACTCTGATTACAAAGGAAATTAAAAATAAATAAAGCAGTATTTGGAACCGGAACAATTTTTTATTCGATCCCATCATTAACTTACAATGTAATGAGCCATTCATCGCCTTAGACAACAAATTGGTTTATTTGTAAATGAATGCGAAAAGAAAAGGAATAATTATGTCAGATTTGAAATATCCTTCCTCATTTAGCTCTATCCTTCAAAAATTTAAGTATTATAAACTACTTGCAGTTAAGGAAATACTACTTTTCTTGTCTTATTCATATTATACATTCAGCACTTATTCATATGAATTTTACTTTTCTTTTCTTATTCATATTAAGAAATTTCTTAATATGAATAAGACAAGAAAAGTAAAATTTATGTTCAACTTTAATTACTAATCCACGTTTGACTTTATACATCAAAACTTTAAATATTATAAACTGTTTAGAGCTTTGGAAAAAATATTAAAGTTTCTCTATAACGGTAATTGTAGGCCAGCAAACGATTTATAAATTACTCTTATAAAATGCAGTTCTTCAAAATGCTCTATAGTGCAAACAGTTTTACTTAGAATAATAAAATTTGTTATGCGATAATTCAGTAGAGGCTGAATAATTATTAATTTTGGAGAATATATGCCAAAATCCTTTTCATCATTTTAAATTTTAATAGCATTAAATTGAGCTGAGCACAATGAGTATTATGAATTTTAATTCCATTTAATCTTTTCCAATTTTTTAAAATAGTTTTAAGTATATTTTTGACAGTATATTATTTTAGATAACGAATTTAATTTTCATGCGCTTTACTATATATTAAAGACATAACTGTTTGCATGCTACTGTTGCTTTATAAATACGAGTCGTTTTTAAAATAAAAATAAAAATAAAAAATATATAAATGAAATCTACGGTCGCAAATTTCAAGTTATCACGTGAGAACATTATTATTTTTAAGTGATTATTTATCTTAATAAATTTAAGTCATTAAACAGTTTAAAGTGGTTTGAAAAAATTACGCGACTTCTCTCTCTCTCTAATGATAATTTTTTTAAACTTTCATTTTTAATTTTTCTAGTTGGCATACAAAGTTTTGGAACTCGACCGATTTTAAGATTTAAAAAAACCAGTGATTTCAACAAAAAGTTCACTATTACTGGAAGCTATTCTAATATTTACAGCATTTTTAGAAACACAATCTATAAGAATGAGCTTAGAATATCATTAAGGAATGAATATAAGTCGCATTTTACAAAATTGCGATAGTTAAAACTGAGAGAAAATTCCAAAAAATTAAAAACGCCGATAATCTTCTGAGCGCGAGATTAGTTATTTAAAAGTAAGCAATAATAAACAAACTGGAGGATGACGTCAATTCATAGAAACGATGAACAAAAAGCAATCGATAATAAATTTAATTAAATATCTCAAACAATACTGGCAAAACAAACCTCAAATGTCATGGGTCAGGTGACTTGTTATATACCAAGAAAAAAATGAGTACTTCTTTGTCTTCAAATTTCGGAGACACCAAAAACCTCCAAACCAAAACAACATCATGTTCTCACATGATAGCAGACGAATCAGGATTTAAATATTATTACGTTGTGATGTTTCTAATTAGAGATTAGAGCCATCTTAATTTTTTTTTTAATTTTAATAGCTGTCACACATCACATATATGAAATATTTACTGTAGTAAAGTAATTTCATAATGAATTATAAATATTAATGACATTAATACTTTATCATAACCGATATCAAAAGTGCATCTTCAAATGTTGATCATAAATGTAAGAATAATTCTTCAGCCATTTAATTAATCACCTTTACGGATTGACTTGACTTGATATTTTGCAGATGTTGCTCATAAATGTAAGAATAATTCTTCATATATTTGAATTAATCATTCTTACTGATTGAAAAATTGAACGACAAAATAAAGTTTAGCTTTACAATTTCTTTAATAAAATATTTCCTGTTCTTATTTTAGTATTTTAAATTAGGGTTTTGGTTTTTTAATAGATTATAGATGTTGTCTGATTGCTTCAATATTATTTTCTTCTTACATAAGTTCCAATCTTATTTTATGGTGTCGTTAACTAACTTTGGCGACCAATTAGTTTTTAAGGATCGAAGGTTTCAAAAAGTTTTAATTAAAAATTTTATGTAACTTTGCCTTAATAAATTTTCTAGCAAAATATTTTTAAGTTTTAAATTTTTATAAAATTTAGAACAGTATTTTTATAATATTTATTCTAATTTTTATAAAATTTAGAATAGT
>JAOUZG010044942.1:4059381-4076290 GCA_026289955.1 Argiope argentata | reverse complement strand
TACAAAGTGGTTACGTGATGAGAGCTAATCACGATTTTTTCAGCGTTATACGAATTCATATTACAAAGTGTTACGTCAGGAGAATTAACCACAATTTTTTCATCAGGTTACACGAATTCATGTTAAATAGTGGTAAAGTATGGGATTTGATGGAACAATCCAGAAAATACCTCTTTTAATTCTTATTTCCATTCTTTTAGAGAAACATGAAATTTATCTGATGGTATATTTATTATTATGAAATAATAAATTACTTTTATTATTAAATTTATTATTTAAAGAAAACCATTTTCTACATGTACATGAAGTTTAAAAAAAGAAGATAATATACCCATCGAAAAATTCGAACTCGAGTTTTTCTATATATCTCAGATATCCGAGTAAGAAAAAGACATTTTTATTATATGTCTATCCTTATGTGAATACAATAATACGAAAACAATTGGAGCTAAACAGATGAAATCTGGTCTTTACATCAAATGTGTAGATTTCTATCTTTTGAACAATATTTAAGTAGATGAATCTTCTCCGAATATAAACAAACAGATAGCTACAAAACGAAGAAGGCTAGATGAATAAAAATTGGTGCAAAGATTTAGCATCGAGAGTATAGATAATTGTCGAATTGTCATATCAGAAATATGTCAAGCAATTGGCAATCTGTCGGTCTATATTTTCTTAAGCACACACATGAGACTATTCTAATATTCAATAGTTTAATTATCTGGAACTTGAAGTGCTGCGTCAAATTTTGGTTTCAATCGGTTGGATAAAAGCTATCCAAAGTGCCCATTCCATTTTCAGCACGCTTTTGTAAATCGCATCAGAGAAGCAAGTTGCCAAAAAAATCGCCAAATATCGCTAGATAGAGACTTTTTCATAAGCATTAATCTTTAATAATATGCAGTTAATGATGAACTAGTAGATTTATTAAGGAGTATGCAGGAAAGTTTTGGGAAACCACTTCCACAAGAGCTCCTAAACCCAGATAGCACATCCTGTAGCTCAATATTGTACAATATTGTTCGATATTATATGATATTAAACAATATTCCATAATATTAAACAATATTGTATAATATTTGTGTGCTACTAGGGAGGTAGCACATCCTGGCATAATATAGAACAATATTGTGCAATATTATATGACATTAAACAATATTCCATAATATTAAACAATGTTGCGAATATTGATCAATATTGTACAATATTTGTGTGCTACTAGGAAGGTAGCACATCCTAGCATAATATAGAACAATATTGTGCGATATTATATGATATTAAACAATATTTCACAATATTAAACACTGTTGCGAATATTGATCAATATTGTACAATATTTTTGTGCTACTAGGGTTCAAAAATAATTTAATATCACATAAATCGTTGCAATATTATTACGCTACTTGTTTTATTATCATGGCAGAACATGATGCTGTTTTTGGGATGAGGTTTTTGGCGTCAACAAAAATCGCTATTTAAAAAATGAAAAATGAATATCTGCACGAGCATCACAAAAATTCAGCCTTTAGATAATCGTTGCCATCCCATTTACAAATGCTCTGATTTTTTTAAAAAAAATAAGTTAATGACTACAGAAAAAAAAACCTAGAGAAATGTCATTTTGAGGTCATGATTATATGAAATGAAATAAATAGAAAATGCGATATTTTTTTAACAATAAATACGAGTTAAAGTTTTTTTGCAGTACTAAAGTGACTCATTTGATGAAACAATTAAAATAAATAAAAATATAAATTAATTTCCACGAGGACGTGGAGCTTCAATGAGGGTTTCAGTTGTATCCATAAAACCAACAATCATTTTAAGTCCTGTGTCAAGGACATAACTTCGTAACGTGATAAATTATGCAAAATAAGGTGACACATAACGAGAATGTTTTAAAAAATAGAACAGAGCAGCAGGTGATAATTATTGAAATGATAAATCACGAAACGAGTTCTGTTTGGTTGTTACGTCATTAATCATAGTTCTTACTTTTAAAATGTTCAAGGTCTTTTTAATGAATGGAAGAAATTTACGTTAGAAGTATTTTGATTCTATTCTGATTGTTTATTTTGAGTTTTTCTGATCGTTTGCTTTTCGTAAATCAAAATAATTTTTATTAATTTTTTTTAATGTTTTTAATTTCGGAACGTTTTAACATTCTACCTTATTAAGTATTTTGAACAATTACACAAAAGCACAAGATCTAGAAAATTGGTAGCTAATAAATATTTTTAAATTAAAAGTAAATATAGTGGTATTTTAATTATGATTCAAAATGGTGTGCTATGATTCTGAAATATAATGGCGTTTTGATGTCGATAATAATTTAGAGAAAATTACAAAAATTTATATCACTTAAAACAAGTAATATAAAAAATTGATTCTTAAATTCATTCCTACATTCAACAAACAAAAATTTTAAAAACAAAGAAAAGTTAATTTTTATTAAATAATTACAAATATTATAAATAATTTATCAAAAAATTGTCTGGCCAAAATAAAATCAAGTCTGTATCCGTTGAAAATATATCAGAACACACTGCACAAGCGTGAATTTTCTACATCAATTGGGTCAACGCGAATGCGCGAATTTTTTTCACCAGTTCGGGTAATACAATACAGATCAGAAATTTTTAATTTCCTTCATTCTGTTTTATTTTAATTTGAAAGTATTTGAAAAGGAATCCGAAAAAGAGATTCATTAACAATGTTTTATTTTAAATGCATCAAACACTAAGAAAATAAACAGAATCGTTTGAAATAATCGACCGAAAACATGTTAAGCATAACCTCATTAGCGAGGGAAAAAAATAACTCTTGCTCATTTGAGGGTGGGAAAATGGAGATTTTTGGTGGGAAAATTAATTTTTACTTAATTAATAAAAAATTAACCAAAGTAAAAATTCATTTCGGAAAAAGCTATATTAACATCAAGTGTCATTCAATACAAATTTTAAGAAAATGTATTTGAATTTGATTGGATCAATAAATGATTTTTATAAACCGTTTATATATATATATATATATATATATATATATATATATATATATATATACTATTTTCAAGTAATTTACTGTAACGGGCATCGAAATCTTGTGATTGGAAATGCCATTCCGCTAAAATTTGGTGGCAAACTATTTTTTTTTTTGGAAAAAATGACTATATATTAAAACTGTTCCACTGTGTGTTTTTGTAATTAAATTGTATTTGTGTTAGCTATATATATATTTTATACAGGCTTAAAGTGGTACGTTTCCGTTGGCAAATAGTTTAGAATTCCGCCAAATTTTCTCAAATTTCTTTGGCGATTGTTCATTTGCGCCCGACAAACGGAAAAGTACCCTTATGGTTTAAATAACATAACATCCCCACCATGCTAATGATGTTAGACGTAACGGTTATATCAGATTCCGTTTATTTTTGTAGTTTATGATGAATTTAAAATTAAACATTGTTAATTAATAGATCTTTTGATTCCTTCAGAAGTGTTTTTGAAAGAAAATAAAACTAAAATTTTCTAATCTGCATTGCGTTACCCCAACTGGTGCTTAAAATTCACGTCTTTGCATTACTCCAATTGACGTTGAAAATTTAAGCATGTATACGGTTTCGATAACATTTTAGACAGCCACTTCTCATATATACACATCAAAATTTCCACGCGTACGAAGTCGCGGGTAAGAGCTAGTATATATATATATATATATATATATATATAGATATAGATAGATAGATAGATAGATAGATATATAGATAGATAGATAGATAGATAGATAGATATAGAGAGAGAGAGATACGGAAAGTGTGAACTAATAGTAAGAATTGAAAAGGGATGTAGCTAATCCCGCAACTAGATGATACATATGTCCTTTTCTTATAATATTTTTAATTTAATTATTCCATTCTTTATTTTGTGAAGCTTTATATTTATTTCTGGACATATAAAACTCATTAGTGTGCTGAATTCGACAATCGCACAGTAACAGAAAAATGCCCTTTTTCTAAATCATGCAACTTTTCTTTTCTTTTTTTGGAAATATTGAAACGAACTTTTGAAACGAACTCATCATGTTGTATTTTTATTGATAGAAATAAGGGCCAATGACATAACGTAAGGAAGAAAAAAAAATTATCCAACTCAATTGCTGAATCTTGATTTGAAGACTGTTATCTTGTATAATAAAAAGACAGAGCCAAAAACATAATAATACACCGTTGGAGTGGAATCATAATTATAACTTTTATAGCACGAAGCCTGAAGGCTGGAATTCCAGAACGGACGTTTTGCCATTTTGTTCGCAAAGATTCAAACGAACGCAGAATATCAGAATATATTTTTTTTCGTTCTTAATTTAAGAACAAGGTGAAAAAAAATCTGCCTGCATCCGAACTAAGAATAAACAAACATATTTTTTAAAGATAAAAAAAGAAAGGCTTTTGCACTCATAAATAAAAAAAAAGAATCGTTTTCGAGACCTGGGCAGCTGTAAAAAATGTTCATGACATCTGAATAAGAAGACGGTGTGTATTCGCCAAAAGAAGATAAAAATCACGCAAAAGAAGGAAGTGGATGCAGAAATGACGATAAAAATTCTTGGATAGCCTTTACCATGCCTCAAGTTATACTGCGATTTTTAAGGATAATAAACAGTAAGATGCTTATCTATGTTTTCGAAATTCTTCTAATTATCGTATTGTAATTGAAGAAGAAATAAAATGTTTTGTTTGTTTTACCGACGAGTGATTTTAGCCTGATAATAGACTGAATGGATTTAAATACACGAAAATGGTTTTTCCTGTCGATTAACATCTTTGCATCCTAAATCCTTTCATAGAAATCAATTTGAAATCGAAATGCAAATACTTTTCCTCAATTCACAAGCCAAAGAAGAATTTGATTTGAATTCAGTTTTCTAAAATTGTTGCCACAGAAAGAACTGGATCTGTAAAATAAGATAAATAAAAGTAATTAAAAAAATTCATGGTCTTCTGATCATCTTGATAATTTTTCTTTAAATTTTGCTTGAATATTCTAAAATTTAGAATAAAAATGCCACATTTATCGTTTCTTTTAGTTTTTCCTTCTCCTTTTTTCACATTATTGCAAAAAGGAAATTTTAAATGGCTTGATTCATGCAAACGACTTTCAATAAAGCAGCTGTTCTGTCTGATTTAATTCTAAATATTATTTAATTTTTAGGCCTGTGTTTTTTAAATAATTCTATTTAAATATAATTAACTACTACACTATATGCAACAATTTTTAAATTTATTTAAAAAGGCTATCAATTCATTCTTGAAAGTTTAATAACAATTTAAATATTCCTAAATATAGTTTGAATTGCATTTGATGACAACAAAACATTTTTATACCATTAGAGTATTTTTTGCAACTATAAGTTTATGATTATTTTTAACTGTTTTGAAATGGCCATTAGTCAAAGAGTTGGTTAAAGTTGACACAATTCAGTTAAAACAAATATTATTATTTTTTTCAAAATATATATCCAGAAAGTTTTCATTGAATTAAATTTTAACAGATTAATATTTTTTTATTCCGGTTTTTTTCAAAAAAATAGTTCCAGAAAAAAAACTTACTCTTCAAAAATATTATTATTATTGATTTTTATTAACTTTTCCAAAATTATTCCTATTTCATTGAAAATAAAAATATTTTGCTTGGTAAATAGCGTCTTGTAAAAGAATACTATTTTTTTTTTAACAGAAACTGTTTTTGCTCACAATATTTAATTTAAATAACCTGAATGCTTCGTTTGAGATTATTTAAATTTGAACTTGAAACAATTCAGAGCACAAGAAATAAATGAATAAAATTTAAAACAATTCAAATTAAACAAATTATGTTACGTTTTTTTAACGTTGCGAAAAGGGAGTTTAAAATATTTTGAAATGCTAAAATGGTCTATTTTGCTAACTTTAATGACTATTTTTCCAATTTATCTAACATTTTATGCACACAAACTAATGCAATATATCGAAACATAATTAACGAAAATAATTAGAACACAATTAAAGTAAAGAAATTTGAAACTCGTTAATTATTTGGAATCGCTTGAATTAAGGAAGAATATTTAATTTGTTCTTTGCTAATTTTTATTAACACTAAAACTACGAAGATCGTCTTTTTGGTGGTTTTTAGATTTCGTACTTAAAAATTTTGATATAATTTATGTATTGTTCTAGAACTTTTTGATCACTTTTAATGAAATATAAAAAACGACATATTTCTGTTGAATTTTTACTCAGCCATTTTAACTTCCTTAATCAATGTGATCTATATCTATTTATACCAAAAACCGTCAAATAACGGCTTTAACTATTTCAAAGTTTATAATATTAGATGGATGATATAAGCAATATGTATTTATGTATTTTCATTCATTCATACATAGCTTTCAGGCATTTCCAAGAAAATTTTAATTATGTTTTTCATTTGAAATTAAACTGATTGATCCAAAATGTTCGATAGCCTTTATATTGGGATCACTTCTAATCCGACTGTTGCCACGCCCAATAAGTTTTGTATTTCCTGTTTATTTTGCATCTTATTATAACTCGGAATCTGGCGACCCGTTTTTGATTAGAATAGAATATTTTGTTTTGCTTTAAGTAAGATTTTTTGGAACTTCTGGAAATGTTCTAAATCTCATCAGCGGACTCACTACAGCTTCAATCAACTGATTGAACAGACTTCATTAACTGTTAACTGACTGAAACTCCAATTTGTTTTTGTGCGTGCGCGCTCTCTTGTGTTTAATTTATATTTTGTTCTAAGTATTTGAAACAGGGGATAACAGCCATTGTTGCTATAAATCCCAACACCTTAATTCTTCCAAATTTCAAGTAAGATTTTGATACGTTACGTTATTTTATTTCTGATGCACGGATCATTTGATGAATTAAGTATGCTTCATCTGTAATTATGCTCATCAGTTTTTATCATCATCTGTAAATACGCTCATCAGAAATTCTCTGTCCTGTGTTGTTCAAAAACAAATGGATACGAAAACCAAAGCAGAGTTACGAGTCATAACACCGACTGTGATTCAGTTAAGAACTAATATTCTAACTTGATATCCTATGAATATAATTACAAAATGATTTTTTTTATTATTATTAATAATTAAAGAATTATTATATTAACTTTTATTTTTGTTGAATTAAATTTTATTTACATAAACTAAACCAAAAGTTACAAAAAAGCCCTGCTGATAAAAAATAAAAATAAAAAGTCGTCAATTTGGTGGGTGTGGTAAAAGTAGGTATATATTTAACATTGATAGTTCTAGTTTTAAAATTATATTTAGGCTCCTTTTAAGTGTAAAAATACATCACTTCTACCGTATTCCCTCTTTTAATTTGTAACTGAATATAGATATAAAGTATTCAAGATATATTCTTTCTACTCTACATTGTGTTATTTTCCACCCTAGTGCATTCCCCTTCCTCTGGCAATATCTTATCGAAAGTACGACAGTGTTTTTTCCTTGTCTCAATTAATTTCGTTTCTAAGACAACTGTCGTTCAATTTCTGATTGTTTCTTTTAGAATCAGAAGAATAGTCCCGCACGCGCACGATCTAATTTTTAAGGAATCTACTTTCAAATTAAACCAGATTCTCATTTTCTATCATTAACTTCCTTGTGCTCTTACTTTCCGAAATCGGTGGTTAAAAAAAATAAAGGAAGAATCTATTTCAATTGTTTTATTGGACTGAAAGAAAAAAAGAATCTTTTCATTCATTACTGATTGGGCATCCTTTTGAAATGCTGCCAACGTTCAAAGAAGTAATTGTGCCATTCACAGAAATGTTATAGTTTCTAAAAAGACTGAAATGGAACAATGGGTTTTGTAACATACTTGGTCACACAGTGTAAAAATATAGTATCTGCATCTTGTATCATGTTTAGAATCACACAGCTGCTTTTTTTTGCTTTTTAATTGTCGAAGTAACCATTTAGTGATTAAATTATTTCTAGTAACAAATCTTCGTATTCGTGTTCGTTTTGTTTTCCCCGAATCTGAAGAAGAAACTTTTTGTAATTAAAAGATTTATCTAGATACAGTACAGTTAGTTGAAAATATATTAATATAAAATAAAGCTCTAACCCGCGACTTCGTACGCGTGGAAATTTTGATGTGTATATGTGAGAACTGACAGTCTAATTACAATGTAAAATATTATCAAAACCGTATGTATGCATACATTTTCAACGTCAATTGGAGCAACGCAAAGACGTGAATTTTAAGCACCCGTTGGGGTAACGCAATGCAGATTAGAAAATTTAAATTTCAATTCATCTATTTTATTTTTATTCAAAAGAACTTCTGAAGGTATCAAAAGATCTTTTAATGAACAACGTTTAATTTAAAACTTTCATACACAACGAAAATGAACAGAATCGTTCGAAATAACCGGTCGAAAACATGTTGCGTCTAACATCAATAGCGTGGGGAAGAAACTACTTAAAAGCTATGTACTTGAAAGTATAAAGGTACTTTACAAAATTTAATCGAAAATGATGAAAATAGACAAAAGGGATATGTACAGCAAGAAAAAAAATCAAGAGAAATGAACAGGAAATATCGAATTATATTAATACAAGAACAACGTAAGAAAAAAAAACCTTTCTTTAGAATAAGATAATATTAAAAAGAATACCGGAAATAGAAAAATAAAAACAAACGATTCTGAAAGCTCAGGCAGATGTTTTCAGTTTTTTTTTTAGAACAAAATTTAGTTTTTCATTTAATAAAAAAATGAATCACTCAATTAACCGGATTAAATAGTAGCCATGTCCTATTCTAGACTATAATCTACCTCTGCGCTAAATTTCATCCAATTTTCTTCAGCCGTTCTGACGTGATTTAACCCCATCATCCATCCATCCAAACTTTTACATTTATAATAGTAGTATAGATGATATAAAAGATAGGTCGTATTAATTAATAATTTGAAGGTGGTAAACCTCTTTTGATAAAGTTCAGTAAAACCTTTTTTTATGTCATTCCAAAAAAAAAAAAACCCTAAACAACATAATATCGTATATTTGTCTAAAATAACGTGAATTATTTAATTATATGAATTATTTTAGTTATACAATATAATGATATAGATATAAGTCTTAGTCATTTTTGAATCATTTTAGTATAATCATTAATATATATTATTTCAGACAATACTAATAAGGATTAAAATTTTCAAATTTTTATTTCTTTATAACGCAGTAAAGAGCCATTTTTTCTCTGATAACAATATTTTAAAAATTTTTGAACTTATATTGGTTTAAGAAAATAAATTAAATTATTTTTCTTTTAAAAATTAAAAGGTCTGGCAGTATATGCAAAAATAGCAGCTTTGCCATAAAATTAACAACGATGACACTCTCTTGGTTTATTAACCCATTTGTTTAGGTAATAATTTTTCTATTATTATTTGACGTTAAGAATTATTCTTTCACTAATAAATAATTAATTGTTAGTTAATAATCAAAACTACATTATATAACTTAAGAATTTGTTAACCTCTTTGGCTTGTTAGATGTTAGAAGAATTTGTTAAAATCTTTGTACTCCAATCAGAAATTTAAAAAGTTATGAAGGTACTTTTCCATTAGCCGAGCGCAAGCGAAAAATCGCCAAATAATGTAGAATTCCGCCAAATTTTTTACAGCGATTCGCCGAAATTGCCAAATAGTATAGAATTACGCTAAATTTCATTAGTGATTTTTTGGTTTCGCCCGGCTAACGGAAAAAGTACCTTTATGAATTAATGGATACAATTTTTATGGCCTTAAAAATGATTTCATAAAAGGACAATATTTTGTTAAAATTACGCTTTTGTTACAATAAAAAAATCCTGCATGGATTTTTTAAAAATATTCTTCCTTGTAGCAAAATAAGTCAATTAATAAAAAGATTAAAATGAAATCTGTCATGCATATTTCAATGTATCCTGTCAGAACATCCTTTCTTGAACAGCCAAGCACAGCGTACTCGTGCGAGTTAAATTATATTTTTATTCATTTTAATGGTTTCATTGAATGAGTCACTTTAATATTGCAAACGATCCAAAAAAACTTTGTCTCGCATTGATTGTTTAAAAAAAATCACATTTCCTACTTATTTCATTTCATATACTCAAAATAATATTTTTCTAGGTTTTATTTGCTGTAGTCATTAATTTTATTTAAAAAAAACAGAACTTTTGTAAATGCAATGACAACGCGTTATTAAAAGCTGATTTTTTGAGATGTTCGTGCTCATAATAAAATTTTTATTTTTCGCCTACGGATTTTTTTGTTGACATCACAAACCTCATTTCCAAGATAACATCATGTTCTGATATGATAATAAAGGAAAATGCGCATGTGTTGATTCTTTACAGAGCCTATTCATCTTAGAGTTGCCATCTCAATATAAATATACTTTAAAGAGTAGAAATATAAAAAAGGGTAATTTTTAAATAAATTAAGATTTTTATTTTAATTTATTAAAAACTAAGCTTACATTTTCTCAATTCCGAAGATACTACTACTTAAAAGTGATATTTATTTCATTTTAAATTTTAACGAATTCAATTTAATATTACCAATTTAGTAATCGCGTAGACACCCTCCCCCTAAATTCTGACTGTTTTTTAAAACATTTCTTCGCATAATTTTCAAAAATACATTTCATTGTTCCAAATAAATACAAATCATTTTCATTGTTTCATGAAATACTCTCCATTGTTGAAAAATAAGGAAGAAAAATTTTGTTTATTAAGCGTTCAAGCCCATGAAGAATAAGAAAATGAAATTACAATTCTGCGAAAGGCTAAGCGCAATTAGACAATAGATTACTTGAAGAGTCATGTTTCTAATTGTTCTATGACGTCCTGAAACTTGACCCCATTTAGAAGGTTTATTTATATAAAAACATGGTGGTTGTAAAGTTATTAAAATAATACATCTTTGATTATCAGAATTTGATGCTTAAACACGTCTTTTTTAGACAATAATAACCATAAAATTTATGTATAAGACATTTAATCGAAACTAAATACTATCAGAATTCCCTGCGAAGTTTGTCTATGAATTTGCTATCTATATTTCAATATATCAGGTCAGAACATCATTTCTTGAACGGCCAAGCACCACGTGCTCGTGCGAGGTAAATTATATTTTTATTCATTTTAATGGTTTCGTCGAATGAGTCACTTTAGTATTGCAAACGATCGAAAAAAAACTTTGTCTCGCCTTTATTGTTTAAAAAAATATCCCATTTCCTATTTATTTCATTTCATATACTCAAAATTACATTTTTCTAGGTTTTATTTGTTGTAGTCCTTAATTTACTTTTTTAATCAGAGCTTTTGGAAATACAATAGCAGCACGCTATTAAAAGTTGATTTTTTGAGATGCTCGTGTAGATAATAAAGTTTCAATTTTTCGCCTATGGATCTTTGTTGACGCCAAGAACCTCATCCCAAAAACATCACGTACTGGCATGATAACAAGGCGAAACGATGTTCTAAAAGCTTTTCTGTAGTTAATACAATAATGTCTGTTAGGCTTGGTTATTTATAATAATTTCACAAAAGTAAGTTTCGTAACAATGCTAACTACGCCCGTAACTGCACGTGACCAAAAAATTCATTCGATTCATAAATAAAAAACACCTTCGCCCAAAAGCCACCTGCTTCCTTAAATTCGCTTTTGTTTCCGAAGTGATGAGTAAAAGTACGGATGAATTGGGAAGAGAAAGAAAGAGTTCAGAAGTTCAACCGTTATGGACAGAATTGCTCCCAGCCAATTATAGAGGAGTCGTTCTATGTAATCAGCCTATCGGATGGTTCATCTTCGGTCTGAAAAACCGTACACAATTCATTGGAATGATTGTTTAAAAATCGATGTGTATGCTTGATAATCGTGAAAGCAGGGTGTGAAATTTCTTTACTATATTGTTCGTATTATGGTTACGCACATTGTTAGGCTTAGAATGCACTAGTTAGAAGTGAATAATAGTAAAGAATGGGGGGGGGGATTATGAGAAATGCGAAAGACTGCTGAAGGATTCGAAATAAAAGAATTTAAGTAATTAATCTTTAAATTTTTTCGTTATTTATTTCAGCTATTATGAGCTTTGTTGTAATCTTCTATAGATAGTATATTCTTGCTTTTATATTATAAAAATAGTTGAAGGTTATAAAATATCATATAGTGTTAAACTAGAATTGAAATAGTTAGGATTGAATAATAATAATAAAGGAAAAAATAATTATACGAGCTCTGATAACGACCAAAGGGATCAAAATAGCAAGGTTTATACAATAAGACTTTTAATTATTTATTTACTATTTGAATCATCTTGTTGTAATCTGCTAAATTTAGAATAGTCATGCTTAGACATGCTAAAAAAGCTGAAGATTCAAAATAATTAAAGAATATTCCTTTTATTCATAAGCAACATTAAAACAAATTTATTTATTAGGAGTCTTATTATATTGTTCATATAATGCTTTTTAAATTTCGTTATTAAAAGTAATTATTGCTATGGTCTGTTCTGAAATTGATTTATTTAAGATAGAAACAGAACAGAATAGAAAAATAATGTTTAATTTGTTCTCTTTGATTCGTAATTGTTTTTGTTCTAAATACATTATTCTTAAAACAACAGGAATCCCTCTATTTTTTTTATTTTTTTCTAATTCTTATCATGAAAAAAATTATTCGATTCATTGTTAGCTATTATTTTCATTATTATCAAGATGAGTTTTGCTGTTTTCCTTTGTAATTATTATTTCATTTATGTTTACGTTCGGCAGAAGAGTTTTTTCAAAATATTCTGTGGCAATTTTTCATGTAGTATAGCTTGGTCGTCTGCTTTTCGCCCTAATTAAAGCAAATTCAAAATTATTGTTATAATAAACTGTATCATACTTCTACAGATTATTTATACGGTCAATTACATTGATGAAGACATATTTCCTGTTATTTCACTTAGTTATATAAAATTAATTTTAAAAGTTCTGCAAAGCCTTTAGAAAAGCTTTTTATTCTTAGCCGTTAGTTTATCAAGGATAATTAACAGCTATTCGGGTTTTTTCGCACTTTTATCTAATTTGACTTGTTTCACATCTGCTAGTTGGAATTTCGAATGGATTTTCACCTATTTTCTAATATGATAGATTTTTGTAATTTCATACATTGTATATTGTGCCGCAAACGATATTTTGTAAAATATTTTCAGAATTAAATCATCCTTCCAAATTTAATTAAATATTTTGAAATCATGTACATTTAAAGCATTCTCACTGACAGTCAGCTATATTAAATTTTTTGGGATTAATTTATTAATTAATCGATTAATTTTCAAAATTCTCTATACTTAAAAGTATTATTTAAATTTTTTTCCGAAGAAAACTATCAAATATTCTAATTAGTTTAATTACCTTTTCATCATATAAGAAAATTACTATCCCATATAAAACATTATTAAAAGATACCACAATAATTAAAAAAAGAATTAGGAAATATATTGCTATGTACTAAGAATAATCGTCTAGGAAAAGATGTCTAAAAACAGTTTTAAAAAGCAGAAAATAATAGTTTTAAAAAGTCTATAAATAGAACGAATGGACGTAAAAGTGTGATAGGTTGAAAACGATAAGATTAAGAAAAAATAAGTCGGAATGCATATCAGATGAGAAAAAATGTTAAACTGTTTGAAGAAGTGGTGTAGCAAAATACTTCTTAATTTATATTCATTCACTTTTTCTAACGATCAAAAATGGAGACAAAAGATGGAAATCGAAAAATAAAAATTCATATTAGATCAAAAAGATAATTAAAAAAAACACTGAGACTGGAACATGTAATTTCTAACAGAACGGCAATCTTATTGCGATCACCCTCTATATTTTCTTAAAATTTGAAAAATTCCAAGAATTTAAAAAAAAAACTGATATTATTCAGAACATCACAAGCAAGAACAAAAACATATAAACGACTTACAAGTCTCTTCAAAAAGTTTTCATGCATTTTTCCAAGAAGACACTTACCTAAAAATACAAAAAAATATATTCGATAAAGAATAAAGAAAATTGAAAAATATAGATCAATTAAAAAATGAAAATCTATTTGTGGTTGCATGCAGATTTATAAAAAAAATATGGTGCAAAAGGATAAATACTTTATATTAATCATATTCAGTTTTTTTTTCATTTATTACAAAATAATACTTAAAAAACAAAATTTAGAAATAACAATAATTGTAACAGCTCGGAAAAATAATTCCAAAGAAAAAAATGTAAAGATCTGAAAATTAAAAATAATAATAATAAATAATTAAATAAAACCTCTTCGATTACTTCAATCTGAGAAATCTTTCAACTGAGCTAATTTGATTGCCATGTTTTTCTTCACGGCTTACAAAACTATTTTTAAATCCCATTAGGATTATATACATAAATTATTTATGGAATCATTAAAAAGATACATTTACATGCTTATAAATACAATAATTTGAAAAGATATTCAATGTTTCCTTGAATACAGACATCAATATGCTTGCTTGAACATGAAAATATCATTTTAAATGTTCTTTAATATGCATAAAATAAGCTTTTTACTAAATAAACCTTTATTCAATAAATGTTGTTATTCTTAATTTGAAACTCAAATTCATTTTTCATGAATGGAATCTTACAGAATAAAGCGTAGAACATTTAATTAATTTAAAATGTTCTATTTCGAGTAATAGAATAAAGATGATATTTTTAAGTAAACAATATTACTTTCTAAAAATAAATTCTCTTATTTAAAATTCGGTTGATATTTTTAAGTTTTTAAAAATTCATACGGAAAAATTTCATGGAACATTTTAAATTCATTATGCATTTCCTTTAATTTAAATAGTGGAATTATAAGATATTAGTTTTCAAGATATATTCTGGGAATCAATCTACCATGTAAAACAAGGGATAAGCACATTGTTTTTTCAAGCTATCACTTTCTAAATGCTGTCTTTTATTATTAATATTCCTCATATCAGATATTAACTGGGTCTGTGTTATCAGTCAACTTAAAAATAAATACATCTCCATGATTCGAGTCGTTTCCATCTTATTAAAAGTGAATTAATCCCATTGTAGTGCTTAAGGAAGAAGAAAATGTGAAAACGAAGTTTAATGTTTATCTCTGTCTTTTAAGGAAAAGTTTTATTTGATCGTTTGGCAATAGGCGGATTAATTTTGATCTGACTGACAACCAAAGTTCAGTGTATCCAAATGATTTTAAACTGAGCCATTGATCGATTCTATGATTTTAGAACACTTCAATTCTATTTTATGTTTTCATGGGATATTTTTCATTTTCCCCTCAACAATATTTATAGAATCTGAATGTTTTTCTGGTTGGATGACCCTTTTCCCATAGATAGTTTTTATTGTATTCAATTCACAAAACGTAACCTTAAGCATTATGGTAAATTTTGCCTCATGAATCAAAAATTTGAATTCATTTTATTAGTTAAACTAGCTGTGTAAAACAATTGTCAGAGAAATCATAATCACTATCACATACATTCAAATAATAATTTAAATAAATTTATGAAAATGGTAACAAAGTAATAATAAAAATAATGTGGATTTTATGCTTTTTTTTTCCTCCTCGAGGCAATGATACCGAATACGAAACTGCAGACGATAAAATAACCAAAAATGAAACCATGTTTATAAGAGAAAGAAGAAAAAAATCAAAAAGTTTACTGCAAACGACAGTATTATAATTTAAAAGAAGAACACTTAATTAGTTTTTGCGATTCTTAGAACATTAATTTACACTTTTCATGATGTTCTTATTGAAATTTTAATATCTGAACATTGGATGCATTCAGATAAAATAAATATATAAATTTAGCATTAAAATAATGATGTAATGACTAAGCTATTCTCAATGATTCCAGTAAATTTATTTCAAATTATCTCAGAGTCGGATTCACTGATTTATTTTATTTTATTTATTTATTTGCTATTTTCAGTAAGTAGATAGAATTATTCAGCTAACTCAATAATATCGTTATCTCATTCAAAAATTGTTTTAAAAAAATAAAAACGGATACTTTTTAAATTACTAATGCTTAGAAAATTCAGTTTAAAAAATACTTAAATTTTGTAAATATTTCATAAAAAATAATATTCGTAAATATTTCAAAATGTTTGTATATTATTTCACTATCCTTTTTCAGAATAATTTGCATCACTCTAACATCGCTTTCAGGATACTAAATTTTCTTGCGATAAATAATTTCGTGAGCTGAAGAAAGTTTTCAACAAGATTTAAATCGGATACTTTGGATTAAAATTCATGTTATTCTTTTCTTTAAAAGGGATATTGAACACATTTGGTATTAGTTATGTTTTAAACAAATAATCTCTATTAAATTTATGTTGAGTAAAGTTCTAGATCAAAATTTATTTTAAAGGATAATTCCATAAGCCCTATTTATATCATAAAAATTAGAAATAGTGATAGCTCTAAAGAATACTTCATGTTCCTTAATGGAATTTTATTTCAGGAATTTGTTTTTCTACACCTTTGGTTTTATTAAATATTTTTGATAGTTTTGCACCAATGCTCACTCAATAAGCTCTAAACTCTGTGATCGTATATATAATGAACTTTGAATGTAATATAATTTTCCGGTTTTTGAATTAAAAAAACAATGCAATCGTAGATTATATTATTTCTTCATGAATCGAAGTCTCAATGTACATAATACATTTGAAAATCGGAAATCAAAGAAATATTTATTTTTAAGTTGACGCAACATAAGCATCCCAAGAAGGTGACATTTTAACTTCCCTCCATCTCCAAATATATATATATATATATAT
>JAOUZG010044942.1:4035611-4053348 GCA_026289955.1 Argiope argentata | reverse complement strand
AAACCAATTCTTTTTTAAAAAAACAAGGAAAGGTGCATCACATGCTGCCATCTAGTGAGTTATATACAAATCAGTTTGCACCTCATATTTTAAATAAAATGCGTTATGAACATATAGAAGCATTAAAAAAAAAGGAAATTCATTTCATCACCTTAAAGAACATATTAAATAGTAGTGTTAAATTTCAATATTTTAATGTCAATAAATCAAAAATCATTAAAAACATCAATCACAGCAAGTCAAATATTTGTACCCCTGTTAGAGCTAGATGGCGCCACAGTAGTAGAAGTTCAAACAATCAATGATTTCTGTCTTAAAATTGAAACGGAGCTTTTCTTGAGCTCATTAAAACTAAGGTACCAGAGTTAACAAATAGAAAAAAACATCTACATAAATTGTAGTATCATTTATGTTTGCATAAGTTTCATGAACAACAAAATTACAAACTTTGTTCAGTATCATTAATAAAAATGGATAGATTTAAAGTAAAAGACTTTATTATATCTAATTTAAGATCATGAATGTCTAAATTTATTTACTTATTATGGAATTCTTTGAACTAAAAGACAATAAAAAAATTTCAACCTATAAGAGCATTTTATCATTTTGATTTTTTAAAAAATTAAAAAATTACTTGAGATATTTAAAATCAAACATTTTTAGCGAAATAAAAACATACATATTTACTATTTGAATGAACATTTTGAAATTTTATTCAAATATAATTTCAAATATTAGAAAGAAAAATCTGTGAACAATGTATGTATCACATCAAAAACTCTTAACAGCAGCCAATTCATAACAACCCCCTTCTGCCATCTAGTGTATAAAACAGACACTAGATGGGAATGCATTAAATTTTCTATAGTCCAAATTTTATAAATTTCTAATTCGAGCGAGAAATAAAAGTTTATTCTCTTCTTGCTAATAGAAGGCAAATTTAATAACAGAAATTTTAACTAAAGGAAAAGTATAAAATAAGCTTACTGTACCATAAATATTAAAAAGGTCCTTAAAATATAAATGCATGATAAATTAAAATCAGTAAATGTTAAAAACGTAAAGTTATAACAAAAGCAGTTTCAATTTAGATTATCAGAAATTAACTATAAGAAGTTTTAAAAAAGAAAAAAAGGTATCTGTAGTAAATACTTAGGTAATTTTCTGTGGAATGGAAATATAATTGTTATCCTACATCGAGAATTAAATTAGCAATTTATTATTTTTTAATATTTATTACAGCATTTACATCTAATTTTCTATTTTCTCATGAAAAAAGCAAGAGTATACATTTAAAAAAAGAAAAAGAAGAAGAAGAAAGCTCCTTAAGCATATAATGACTAGAATGCTTCTGAAACATTAATAAAAAACAAATAACAAATTCAGTAAAATGCTGCAAATAAATATACTACATCCCTACATACTCAAAAATGGAGCATTTATTTAAATAAAAATATAAATAATTTGATACTATATTATTTATATTAGTTAAGTTTTACTGATTATAACAATAATTTGAAACCACAAACTGATTTTTTTTAGTTTGCAATATGTATTCATATTTTAACAAATAATACATGTAACATTGGTATTTTATGCAACAAGTTTGAAACACATGCAGAACGTAGACTGTATAAAAATGAAAATATTTTAACAAGATTAACTTTTCTATAATTACTATTACATTTCATGGATATTTAGAAGCATTTACAATAGACAACTTGTATTAAGAAATGATTAACTCAATTGTATAATTAAATATACAATTTGCGGAGATGAACTGAAAAGTGTAAGTTGGAGTTATATAGGCAGACTCTTCGACTTACAGTTACCAAATTTAGTATAAACAGATTTCAAAGCATAGGAATATGCACTTGGAGCAATTGTATTTTGAAAATTTTATTACAGTTTTAACTAATTTAAAACAGCAAAGTTTTCACATTCTTTCTATTATAACCAGCATAATATTATAGCACAAAAATGAGTTTTACATCACAAACAAAACATGAAAAAAGTTATCTTTTCAATAAACCAATTTAAACATATGTATATATATGCCAATTTTTGGGTAATTTTATTAAGATATTTTAAAATTTCCTGATTTTGAAACAGTGCCTTTCAATGTTACAAAAAGGAAGAAAAAAAAAGAATGTAAATTATTTTTGTTTGTAATATTTCACTCTAGTTGTTTTCTTTAATACTGAAATTAGAAATATAAATATATAAATTATTTTCAAATGATAGTAAGTACCTGTTTAAATTATACTTTTAATAAAATAACTATTTTTACTTATTGAAACTACATACAATTAAAGTATAAATTCACAACTTTGGAACAATGAAAACTTTTTGAAGGGCATTAATTTTCAAATGATGCACAAAAAAGTTTTTGTATTTAGGTTTTGTACGCTTCCACGAAGAATTCTAACATTTCGATTGGATCAAAATTCCCCAATATTTTCCTTTACTTTAATGTTTGAAATAATATGAAGCTTTGTTTTAAAAAATAAAGCACCTAATTATACAATAAAAACTAATCTAAAGAGCATTGTGGAAAAGAAAATAAAGGCTTGTCAGAATGATAATTATAAACGGGCTAGCGATTAAAAAGCATTAGATTACTAAGAAGAAGAAAAACTCAAAACTCTAGTGAAACAAAAAATATATAAAATTTAAAATAAAAAAAACAAAATTGCAAAACAAAATATTATAAAACACATCGTCAGAAAAACTCATTTATTATTCTTAAATTTTGCAAAATCTCTGGATTTTCAGCTGAAGGAAAACTTCGCAGCAATCCTCATTACTCAAATCTAAAATAAGAAATAGATAATTTTTTGTGAAAATTTTTTTAGACTATACGTAACATGAAAATTAATCTTTAATGTTTTATTCAGTGAAACAAAATGTAGGAGATTTTGAAACGGGTACCTAAATATTTCAAGGTAAAAAAAACATTTGTATTCCAGCAGAAAAATATCCAAAACATTTCTTTCTCGTAGCGCCATCTCTTAGGAAAAATATGTACTATAGTGAATGAATAGTAAAAATTAAATTATATTGCCGGCAATATGAGAAACGAAATAAGTTTATAAAATACATAGGTATTTTATGAAATGCTTGCTTATTTTTGGCAAAA
This sequence comes from Argiope argentata, assembly GCA_026289955.1. Classification (NCBI taxonomy): domain Eukaryota; kingdom Metazoa; phylum Arthropoda; class Arachnida; order Araneae; family Araneidae; genus Argiope; species Argiope argentata. The sequence continues at coordinate 4,050,209 of JAOUZG010044942.1, read as the reverse complement.
TATGAAAAATAAATAATGTTCGGTTTTATTTAAGAGTCACAAAAATTAAAATAAAAAAATGTAAATGTTATTTTTTTTAATGAAAAAGTTTTAATGAAAAGTTTATCATTACAAAAAAAAAAAATTCTGAATACATAATTTTATAAAAAGAAAAGATTATAATGAAATCTTCTATACATATTTCAATGTATCATGTCAGAACAAGATTTCTTGAACTTACAAGCACCACGTGCTCGAGCAAGTAAAATTATATTTTTATTCATTTCAATTGTTTCATTGAATGAGTCATTTTAGTATTACAAACGATCCGAAAAAACCTTGTCTCGCATTGATTGTTTAAAAAAATATCACATTTCCTGTTTATTTCATTTCATAAAGTCACGCGCTCAAAATGACATTTTTTAAGGTTTTATTTGTGGTAGTCATTAGATTATTTTTTAACTTATTTATTTTTGAAAATAATAAGCTTTTGTAAATGCTATGGCAGCGCGTTGTTAAAAGCTGATTTTTTTTAGATGCTCGTGCAAATAATTAACTTTATTTTCCGCCTACGGATTTTTGTTGACGCCAAAAACCTCATCCCTAAAAAAACATCATGTTTTGACATGTGAATAATAATAATAATAATAAACACTAAAAGAAAATATGGGTACAGAAAACATATAATTTAACATTGAACTCTTATGTGTTACGTAGTTTCACAAAAATAAATCACAATGATTTATTTTGGTAACGAATATTTTTATACAATATCACAAAATATTATTCAGTGAAAGTTTGTATGATTTAAATGAAGAAAATAATAACATTTATTTTTTTAAATAAATAAATGTTCTTCCAAAAAAATTATGAAATCTAAATATTATGAAATCTTTCGATTTTATAAATTATATTCAATAACATATCCTAGACACCCAAATTAATGTTATGTAGCTTTCATAATATGTAGTTGTGTAACTTTAATCATGGTATGTAGTTTTAATATTAACATTTTAAGAAAATCAAAGATTTCATTATTTCAAATTAGTCAGCGAAATTCCAAGCACAGATAGATATATTTTCCTGAATAAAGTAAATGAAACAGTCTAGAATAATGCAGTTCAGGTTTTTATAAATAGTTGGAAAATTCAAAAACTTCCTTTCATTAGTTTCTGTACAACATTTTATTAAATAAGACTTATAGGATTAAGATTTTGTTTTAAATTTACGAGTTCAAAGAGGTTTGAAGCGGGAAGATTTGTCTAAGCTTGGAGTCGGAAATCGCTGAAGATGTAATTCTGTAACAAATTTGTGTTTCCATCGGATGATTTGTGATTACCATTAACTCTAAGCTATGGATTAATCATCAAGGATCCCACGACAGATTCAGTAAAAATCCTTATTTCAAGTCACGGTGGATATTTTGTAACTATTGTACAGCAGAGTCATGCAAGTTATTTTCTGGGATAACATTTTCATTAGAGATTAGGAAAGAAAATTTTGAGGAGACCACTCCCACTGATTATTTTCTATATCCGAAGTATGCACTGGGTAGCATGATTAAGAATATTTTTTATTCAAAGAAAAAGAAAAAAAAAAAGATTAAAATGAAATCTACTATGCATATTTCGATGCATCATGTCAGAACATCATTTCTTGAACGGCCAAGCACCGCGTGCTCGTGCGAGTTCAATTATGTTTTTATTCATTTTAATCGTTTCATTTGAATGAGTCACTTTAGTTTTGCAAACGATCCGAAAAACTTTGTCTTGGCATCTATCGTTTAAAAAAATATCGCATTTCCTATTTAATTCATTTCATACCATCAAGGGCTCGAATTGACATTTTTCTAGGTTTTATTTACTATAGTAATGAACTTATTTTTCTTAATCAGAGCTTTTGTAAATGCAATGGCAACACGCCATTAAAAGCTGATTTTTTGAGATGTTCGTGCAGATTATAACATTTTTATTAATTCTTTGACTAACGTATAACTATTTGAATTGGAGAGATTAAACAAACGTCATTTACAAGATATTCAGTTATTATTGCATGAAATTTGTTTAATTATCATATTTTAAAATGCATAATAATATTCTATTTATTTGGAGTAAAATAAATAGTAATAAATATAGAAATGAACAAAAATATTTTCCTTAATATTTTATTTATTTATATTTTTATTTATTTATTTTACTTTTATTTATTTATTTATTTATTTTACTTTTATTTATTTATTTATTTATTTACTTATGTATTGTATTTTCATTAATTTATTTTATTTATTTATTTATTTATCTATTTATTTATCCATTATTTTATTTTTATTTATTTATTTACTTATGTATTGTATTTTCATTATTTTATTTTATTTTTATTTATTTATCTATTTATTTATTTAGTATTTTATTTATTTGTTATTTTATTTTTATTTATTTATTTATTTGTAAACGAACATAAAGTCGAAAAAAATTTCGTTTCATTTACTTTAATCAAGGTTTTTAAAACCTTCCATTAAAAAGAAAACGAAAAAATAAACCGATTATCGAAACAATTTTTTTTTCTACAATCGTTTGCTCATAATTTTTTTCATAAATGAAAAGATTTAATTCACAAGATAAAGGTTTAATAAAATTGAGTAAAACCACAATATTTCGAAGCTATCGCAAGACATTTTCACTAAGCCAGTATTCAATAAATATCCACATTAGAAAGATTTGAGTCAATAAATATACCAAACGATTTACCTCTAACTTAAAAACAATTTTTTCTCTTCGTCTGTGTTGTCTAAAATAGTTTTCAGTTCAATGCCAGAAGAAAAAAGGCGTGATAGAAAAAACATTTTTTTTTCTTTATTTTTCCCTAGTGACCGACTGTTCGTTGATTTGATGTTTAGCGGATCTAAGCAAGTCCCGAGTGTTCGTAGTTATCTCGGGGCTCTGTCATTACGAATGCTACGTGATAAAAGCCTCTGTCACTTGAAATCCGGGTTGCAGCAACCTGTTAAGTACTATTTTGAGATTCCTTTTTCGTGAGTAATTTTCCGAGAACCTTTTGATGTTGTTGTTTTTTAATTCGATGATGTTTTTTTCCGTAGAGCTTCTGATGTTAAAGAAAAATTGTGAAGTAATAGCTTAAAATTATTCTACTTTAGTGCTCAGAGTAAAATGGGTTTTTTTAAAAGAATAATATAATTTGAAATAAATAAAACCAGAAATTTCTAATGTGTGTGTGTGTGTGTGTGTGTGTGTGTGTTTTGCATGCTTGCGATGTCCAGGCAGCTATGAAAATAGGCACACAAGCGGTCTAAATGGCGATATAAGGCAAGTCGTAAATCGAATTCGTAAATTCTAATACACATCCTACGCATATAATGATGTGTCTAATACACTCATCGAATTAATGAATTTTGAATTTTAAATCTGAAATGATGTTTAACTATTGATTAATTTAAACATTTGACTCATATCATCCATCCATTTAAACTTTCACATTTATTCAATCCCTACTATTAGCTCACACTCTCCCTGTATATATATATATATATATATATATATATATATATATATATAGTTCAAATTTTCAATCCTTAATAAAATACTTTCTATTCATCCTATCAAATTCAAGTAAATGTTTTTAACCCTTTGCACTCCCAAAAATAATTAGATGCAAAATTATTCACCCAATACAAAGATTTGTTTATTGCTAAGAAACATAAATATACATAATTCTTATAAGTCGAATTTCTTTGAAAAATTAATCTACATCTCTTAACCATTATGCAGGCATTTTTAACAATTAAATTTGAAAAATAAATAAATAAAACGGCGAAATGATGCAAAGTCTTGAATGGCGAGTCACACTCGGCATCGGACTGCAAAGAGTTAAACTTGTAGTGGATGATATTTGATGCTGATACAGTTTTTTTCGAATATTAATTCATTAATTTTTTATTAATTAATTAAAAACTAAATTTCTCGCCTTTATAGTAGTTCTTTATAGTGGTTGTAATTGCTAGGGCGGGATAACCTGGTTGGTAGGGCGTTGGGTTCGCATTTCTAGGGCTTCGAGTTCAAACCTCGTCGCTAATGAACAGTAACTATTATTAGTATTAATAGTAGCTATTTTCCCGAATAGTAGCTATTATATAGAAGAAAAACAATATGGAAAGGACCTAAACAAATTATCTGAACCATAATTTTAAAAAAGAACATTGTATTTAGAGAGCGCTAATGCTGCTACAACTAGAACACAAATGAAAAGAACAAAATTAGGTAAAAGGTTTAAGTAAAATTCGAAATCCCTGCCTGAGGGTGACCCTTGAAAAAGTCTTCAGGCCACATTCATTGTAATTTTATTTTTCTCCTTTCGATTTCAGATTTTATTTAAGCCTTTTTGCTAATTTTGCTTTACGAACAGTGTTATACCATCGGGGGTACTGAGTCAAAGGTGATCGTTATTTAGATTCTCAGGGGTCCATACCTCAGAAGCTACTGCACCCTTCTTTCCATTGTAAACCAGAACACACGAACAACAATTTTAATTACTTAATTAAAAGTAACTAATATAAAATCTTTCATAACTTCCTAAATTTTTCTTAATATCCAAAGTAGGAATTGATTTTTTAAAAAATTGTTTTTTATGTTACAATAATATAGGCTGTTGTTGTTACTTATGGCACTTGCAATGGACAACCCCCCCTCTCTGATACAGCAGCAGATTTAAGCCGAAAGGAGCGTCTCATGTTTTTGAAATAGCGCCAACTAGGGCCAAGAGTACGACTTAGCTACACACACGCCACATTTGCTTGCACATCCCCTTTTCCCAGGAGAGCATAATCACACATTTCACAGAAGAAAAACTATGCCCTAACCAGAACTCGAACCCGGGACTCCCAGAACATGAGGAAGACGCGATACCTCTATGCCAGAAAGCCGGCACAATAGCATAGGTAACAAGCATTCGTTCAATGAATTCTTATACAGCCATTGGATTTTAGATTTAAACCCCATTCACGAAGAAAAATGATCTGTCAATAACGCATTAAAATTTGAAACATTCTATTCAATGATTATGCAAAACTCATAGTATTATTATTCACTCTCCTATCTAAGGTCTTAGGTTAACGACACTCAAGTTACTTTCTAACTGACCGATACCTCTGATATAATCAGGAAAAGATACGTCTGGGTTGCCATTTTTTTTCTTTCTCCAATTTTTAATTAAAACTTCCATTTTATCTTTTTCGTAGATTCATACCACTTCCTGCATGCGCGTAACCAGCAGAATTTGAGGACATTTCCTCGGTTAATCGGGAAAACATCAAAGAAGATTTATGCTGCAAATTTGGGACATAACCTAAGGCACCCCGGCTGCTGTAGTTAATGTTCTAAATGGTGAAGAGGTCAATATAAAGACCTAAATGGAACAGTAGTCTGGACAAAATGTAAATTCACTGTAGCTATTCTGTAACGAGCTATCGCCATTTCTTTCTTAACCGGTCTTATCAGCTTTCTTGATTGATTGATTTTGAATGCAAATGTAAAGTGGCAAACGATTAATACCCAACTCGGCAGTTCCCGTTTTGACACTTCTAAATTTAACAATTCTTGTTGAAGCCAGATAAAATAATAGCCCTTATCATTAAACGCAGACGATTTTATTTATAGTTATGAAAGAAGAGGTTATTGTACGACATCGATTTTTAATATACTTTCCCCGTAATTATACAACTATTTTACATAAAATGGATAACATTAACAATACCTGTCGTGAAAGTGCTTGATTCTGATTTGCATTCTTTTGTGATTAGAATTTTTAGTTCGTGACGATCTTTTGACATGTTTAAAAGTTATAAGAGAGTTTGAAAAAGGTCATTGAAGATGTAGAAGCAATAAATCAACTTTCGGTAGCATGCTGATTTTTCTTGTTGAGTGGAATAAAGTATCAATTATATAAGTTTAAAATGGAACATAGTTTTATTAAATAATAGTTATGAAAAATATACCATAATAATAAAAATAAGTGTTCAAATGTTTTAAACCTCAATTTTTCTTTAAAAATTTAAGAAAAAAAACATTTATATTTTTATTTATTACCGTTAATGGATTTTTAACTGATATAATGTATGTTAACTGTAAGCTTAACTGTAATCTTTTGAAAAAAAATTTAAATTGAAAACTTTTTTAAAATATATATATTATTGATTGATTAAGGCTCCAGGCAATGAATACATGTTGTACAGAAATAAATATATTTTTAATGTCCACATTTCTTTTTTCTTTTTTCTTCCAAACAATTTATTAAAAAAAAATAATGGACTAATAATCCTTAATTTTTGTATATTTTTAATCGATTGTATGTTTTTAATCGATTATTTTATTCGAGTGTTTGCATATTTTTAATCGATAATTTAATCGGACGCTCGATTTTGGAGCTCGACCGATTTTGAAATGAAATAACAACTATGATGTCATAGTTTAAAAACGCGTAGTCAATCTTTTAAAAACGCATCTGCTGTCAAAAAAAGCATACGTAATAATAAAGCAATGCTGTTAAAAGCAATTAAGTCTTTGAAAAATGCAACTGCTGTCAAAGAAGTATACATAATACTAATGTAATAGTGATAAAAGCAAGTAAAAATATTTGCCCGTAAATTTCGGAGGCATCAAAACATCATGTTCTCACATGATAATAAACAAAAATCAACCATCATATTGGAAGCCTCTTATCCTCATAATTGAGGTGCCCTCTGGTGAAAGTTTTGTTGACAAGACTAAATTAATACTATTAATACTGTGAGCGAACAGCCGGTTGCCAAAGGAGGCTAATCAAATAAAAAGTTTTTCTAAAAGCAACAATTAAAGTGATGTAACTACTTTTTAGAATAACAATCACTTTCTACGAAAATCCGAAATAAAAACTCATAATGCAGACGTAATCCAGCTCATCGAGTCGGATTAACTTCATGCAAATTCAATGTATCGAATTGAATATGCAAAAGTTCTTGGGAAATTATCGTTTTCTGGTCACATGACAGTTCAATAAACTCATCTACGTTAAGAGAAAAAAGAAGAGATTGCTTGAAAATGAGAGAGAATAATATCCCAAAAAACTTCGGAAATACAACAAAAGGAAATACTGATAATAAATAAGAAAAGAACGTAGAAAGTCAGACGATTTGTTGCGCTTCAATGAAGTTTTTGTTTCTAATAATTATCGTTTGAAAAACTTCGATTCAAAACATATTATTATATTAATTGAAATTAATTAAAAGATTCTAACTAAAATGGATCATTAGATACTTTTAGCAAAAAATAAAAAAATTAAGGAAACAGAATATTGCATTATTAGCTGTGCATCATTGGATAATGCATTTCACATAATTAACGATTAAAAACATTGCCTTTAAACATTATTAAATCGGCAGTTTAACCTTATTTATTTCAGTTTTAATGAACCATTTACACCATTTAACGTGATTAAAGAATAGAACGTGTAAGTTAATTATATGTTTTAACTATAGAAGCTTAATTGATGATTTTTCAAACATCTCTACGACAGTTAATAAATAAATGAATTATAATAAAATAAAACAAACATTTTATTGCCCTTTGTGATATAAAAGTCATTGCTTCTGACGTAAACTGATGTTTTATAGCCATCGATGCGTTTTGCAATAAATTCGAAAGTAAATTATTAGCAACTTGAACGCAAAGGTGTAATGCTTAGTATCTGAAAGATCTTTCTCTGAGTTAGTTGTAGTTTCGTTGCATTAGAATTTGAAATAGTAATAAGCAAATTTATTTCAGTTTGAAAAATAAAAAAAGAAATTTATTTAATGAAGCAACGATCAAGAAATTGGAGATATAAATACAAGAAAGAAAATTCAGTTTAATCCGCTTTTACTTTATCATATACTCTGGAAAGAGAAAGTATAGTAATCGCAATAAATAAATAAATAATAATAATAATAAGATTAAAATGAAATCTGTTATGAGTATTTCAACGTATCATGTCAGAACATCACTTCTTGACCAGAAAAGCACCACGTGCTCGTGCGAGTTAAATTATATTTTTATTCATTTTAATCGTTTCATCGAATGAGTCACTTTGGTATTGCAAACGATTCAAAAAAAACTTTGTCTCGCATTTATTGTTTTAAAAAATATCCCATTTCCTATTTATTTCATTTCATATAATCAAGTGTTCAAAATGACATTTTTCTAGGTTTTATTTGCTGTAGTCCTTCACTTATTTTTTTTATCAGAGCTTTTGTAAATGGGATGGCATCACGTTATTAGAAGCTGATTTTTTCAGATGCCCGTGCAGATAAGTAGTTTAAACCAGTTTGAAAAAGTAATATTTCTAAAAGCAGGGTAACCGTTTAAAAACGCATCTGCTTTCAAAGAAACATACATAATAATAATAATGCAATACTGATAAAAGCAGGTAAAAAATACATGCGGTTAAAATATGTTGATTAACATTGCCATTCATTATCTTGCTTACGCAACTTCGAGCTTCAATTATTCGTTATCTTCAATTATTCAAAAACCTTTAACGGGTGCATCATGTTCTCACATGATTAAAAAAATGAATTCAAGATTTGTAAGCATCTGTATGAAAAATAATAAATGATGGTATATCACCAAGTTGAAATATACGAGATTCCAAGGAATGACGAGAAGTTTGTCCTTTTAAACAGTTTATTTGTAACAGCAAACTTAACAAGATTTAACAACGCACATATTCTAAATAAAGACATGTAAACAATTAATCCGAGTAAATATTAATTTCTAATTATATTCCGAGACAAGGTATATTCGGTAAGCCATTCTAGAAGCTACCGTCATGAAAAAAAAACCATATTACACGCGCACACTCACAGATGAGAGCCGAAACTTTTACATGCATATACACATACTTACGATACCACGTGGGTTTAGCGGTTAGCTCCGCCCACATATCAAGTGATTAAATTCGTTTCCAACAACCTGCCCCCGGATGAACCAAGGGGGGTTCATAAAAAATCCGAGTAAATATTCTTGCATAACATGAAAGTTACCTGGTAAAACATATGCACTATTAAAGAAACATGAAAACATACAAGTATATCAATTAACTAAAATTGTACAATATATAATATTCAGATTTATGGCAGTTAATATTCAAGAAATTAGGCATAAAGTTAAGAGTTCATGAATACAATTTATACACTTTAGTCCAGTATTTCCAAATTATACAACAGTTGTACAGGTCGCCTGATAGTTGCAGACTCAGTTTTTAATTTGCAAGCCCTCACCTTGCCATCTCTTCCAGGAAATAATTCAAGTATTTTTCCTAGTTTCCAAAAATTACGAGGTAAATGATCATCTTTAATTAAGACTACATCGTTAACCTTAAATTGAGAGCAGTTTTTAGCTAAACTTGAATGGGCCGATCTTAAATTTAGTAAATATTCATTTTTCCACCTGGTCCAAAAAGATCTCATTAATTTTTCACGATAATTAAAAGTTTTAATGAAATATTTCCTAGAAGAAAGATTTGAATCAAGGTGAAGTTTTACAGAGGGCAATGATGTTATTCTCCTTCCTAGAATGAAATGAGCTGGAGTTAAGGCAGTTGGTTCCTCCGAATCACTACTTACGTAGGTGATTGGTCGAGAGTTGATCATGCCTTCTATTTCAATAAGCACTGTTAACAATTGATCAATAGTGAGACACGATTTTCCAAGAGATTTACGTAAGGCAGTTTTGACAGTACGAACCATTCGTTCGTAGAATCCACCCCACCAGGCGGCTCTTTCCACTATAAATTGCCATTTAATACCGTTTTTAGAGTAGAAGTCTTGCACATCAGGATGATTAATCACTTTCCAAATTAATTTAATCTCCAATTCTGCTCGTTTAAACGTGCGAGCATTATCAGAAATCACCACAGAACACAAACCACGTCGAGAAATGAAACGACGGAATGCGAGGAGGAAAGTGTCCGTAGTCATGTCACCAACTAATTCGAGATGAACACTTCTTGTCACAGCACAAGTTATCAGCAAAATATACTGCTTTACACTGGAGTCTTTCACGAATAGGGGACCTGCAAAATCAAGTCCTACCATAGTAAAGGGAGCTGACTGTTCCACTCGAATATCTGGAAGGGGCGCAATCACTTGACTTCCTGGTGAAGAATTAAATCTTCGACAAATAGTGCACTTTCCTAGAAGGGATTTGATAGTTTGTCTGGCCTTTAAAATCCAGTATTTCTCTCGTACTTGCACTAAAGTATGGGACACACCAGAATGAAAAACTCTTTTATGGGATTCCCAAATTAATAATTCAGTTAACTTAGCCTTGGAAGGGAGAATAACAGGATGCTTTTCATAGGGAGATAAATACGATGATTTTCCTAGTCTTCCTGTAACTCGTAGGATACCATTGCTATCAAGAAAAGGGTTTAAGCATAATAATTTTGAGTCTTTAGGCAAAGGTTTATTGTTCTTCAAACAGGTTATTTCACTGGAGTAAGAATCATTTTGAACTATTCTTACCCAATACAGTTCAGCGTACAAAAGTTCGTCAGATGTAAGAGGACCTTTTTCTGTGCTTTTCTTTTTGGATAAATTTACAAAACGCAATACCCAAGCAGTCACTCTTAACATTTTTAGCAAGCAGCTAAAATTTCCTGGATCCATAAGTTTTTCGTAAGCTATAACAGAGCTAACTATAACGCAGGATTTAGATTCAGATATGATTTCAGGATCTTTTGAGTCGTATTCAAATTCTTTTGCTTTAGGCCAAAGATTTTCCGCTTCTTTTAACCATTCAGGACCATGCCACCATTTATTAGAGATTATCAAATCCTTACTGGCTAGTCCTCTGGTCAATAGGTCGGCTGGGTTATGTTTCCCACTACAATGCTTCCAAGAAATGGGATCGGTAATTTCCTGAATTTCTATTACTCTATTAGCAACGAATTGTTTGTATTTGGATGCTGAACCTTTAATCCAGTGGAGAACAATTGTCGAGTCACTCCACAATACAAATTTTTTTATATCCTGGAAAATTCCCTTAAGATATTTCACCATACGAGAAGCGATTATAGCACCCATTAGCTCAAGACGAGGGAGAGTTAACTTTTTAATTGGAGCTACCCTAGATTTCGACATTACAAAACTAGTCTCAAAATTTCCGTTAGAGGTTTTGTACCTCAAGTAAGCCACAGCTCCATAACATTTTAAGGAAGAGTCAGAAAAAACATGAAGTTGAATATCTTGATTATTTATAGCATCTTGGTTAGGGAAATAGTATCGAGGGATCTTTAAATTCTGCAAATCTTTAATTTCGTTACACCAATTTTGGAAACTCTCTTTAATTTGTCCATTAAAAACTTCATCCCATTCAATACCAAGTTGCCATAATTCTTGTAGTTGACATTTTATACGGATTGAAAACGGTGATATAAATCCGATAGGATCAAATAATTTGGCCGCCGTATGAAGCACATTTCTTTTCGTGCATTCATTATCATTTAAATCTGACAACAGGGATTGCAAATTAAGTCCTATTGTATCATCTAAATTGTTCCATACAAGCCCTAATATTTTAAGGGGAGAATCAGTGTTTTCATTGATTTCAATATCGGAATTAGTATTTCGCCATTCTTCTTTTAATTGTTTAGAATTACAGTCGAATTTTCTCATATTCATGCTTGCGTCTTTTAATATTGAAACAGCATCGGAAGACAATGCAAGAGCTTCTTCAACCGTGGAACTCCCGTAAAAGAGATCATCTACGAACAATGATTCATTAAGCATTTTATAAGCGAGAGGATATTTATCTTTGTACTCTTTAATATGCGTTTTAATAGTAGCAGCCAAAACAAAGGGTGAACAAGTAACACCGAAACAATGTCTATTAAAATGATACAAAGTTATTGGTAGCGTTTGGTCACAGTTTTTATAATAAAAGAAACATAAATAATTTCTATCCGATTCAGAGACTTCAATTTGCAAAAAGGCACGCGCAATATCTCCACAAAAAGCAACCTTATGTTCCCTAAATTTTAATATAACATCAATTAGATTAGGATTCAAATTTTCTCCTGAAGCAAGACATTCGTTTAAACTTATGTTCGTCCCGATTTTACTACTGGCGTCATAAACTATTCTTGTTTTTGTGCTGGAAGAACTTTCTTTTAATACTTCTCTATGAGGCATTACATAACCAACAGAACAATCATCAGAACACATTTCTATAATTCCTGCCTTAACTTGTTCTTTCATCACTGCATTATATTTTTCGAACAAGGATTCATCGCGAATAAATCTTTTTTGTAAACTAGAAAATCTCTTAAAAGCAACATCTAGATTATTGCTAAGATTATATTTTAATTCTTGCGATTTCCACTGCAACGGGCATTCATAACGTTTATTTTTTATCTTTAATTCCTTTCCGAAGTTGGATAAAATATCCGAAGGTTTCACTTCCTGTGACTCATCTTTTAACAAAAAAGAATCTATATGCCACAGCGAGGATAAATCGTTTTCAATTATATTACAAGAGAGGTTGAAAACAGAAGTATGATTTTTTATTGCTTCATGAGGATTAAACATTTGCCCAATTAACGTATCGCCAAATATTGTGGGTTGAATGAAAAGATTCTTGTTTATCTTCCTTGCTTCACCAGACATTGCATTACACAAGAAATCGGCGCCTAGGAGAATTTGAATCGGTGTTTTGGATTCCTCGTACGAATCGGCGATAAAACAGCCAGCTGGGAGAATGTTTTCTAAATGTCTGGGATTAATGTTCGAATAGATATTAGCGGCGGTTATTTCATCTGATGCCAAAGCTTCTATTTTGATGGATTTATAGGGAGGATATAAACTAGTTAATTTTAGAGTCACTACATCACAAATTTTTTCCATAGGTTCTTGTTTTGAGAAGGTATATATCAAAAGTTTCTCTTTTCGTATCGTTTTCAAATTTAAAGATTGCTTTAAATCATTGCGAATGAAAGTTTTCATAGATCCTGAATCAAACAATATTCTAGCAATTAACTTTCGAGAATCATTACCTTGAACTTCGACTTTAGCTGTTTGTAGCAACGTTACATAATTGCCGGGTTTATTTTCAGGATTCAAAACAGAAGTCATGATTACCTGCTTTTCGTCGGTTTCTACTTTAGATTCGCAATTAGAGGGATTTTTATTTTTGTTTTTCGGGCAAAATAAAGCATTATGTTGCGAACTCTGACAAGTTTCGCAAGGAGTAATTTTAACTTTACATTGGGACATCAAATGTTTATACATCATACAACGATAACAAAAACCTTCTTTCTTTAATTTGTAACGTTTTTGCTCATTTGTTAAAGATTTACATTTTAATGCAGGGTGCGAATCACAAGAACAAAAGATACACACATTTTTGACAACTGTGTTTAAAGCAGCAGATGAAGGAGTATTATTTTTAAATTTATTAGACTGTTCCTGAGAATAGGAATTTCGGGAATATTGCTTAGAATATTCTGGAAATTTATGAGCACGACCGGCGACAATATTCGCAGATTCTCGAGATTCAATCTCAAATTTTATGAACTTCATTAGTTCTTTTACATCACCAGTTTTATCAGGATCTCTTTTGCGATGATATTCTATAACTAAATCTTGGGGCATTTGCTTCAATAAAATTGGAATCAATAAATGTCCGTAATTTTCTGAATCAATTTCCATCGCATTTAAATTTCTAATACTTATTTCGCTTTCGTCATGTAACCTTCTTAAGCCTCTGATATTAAAGGAGGATTTGACTGGTTCAATTTCTAATAGCCTATTTATAAAATGACTAATCAAACGGTCCTTTTTCCCATATCTATCTTCCAGAAGATCCAAACATGCTTTATAATTTTTTTCTGTTAGGGAAAACCCAGAAACAGTTTTAAGGGCCTCTCCGGACAAAAAGGATTTCAAATAAATAAATTTGTCGACATTACTTAAAGATTCATTGCTGTCAACCGCGCTCTTAAAGCTGTTAAAAAATTCCAAAAAGGTGCTGGGATCTCCACTAAATGTGGAAATTCTTAATTTTGGCAAATTAATAGAAATTGCAGAATGGTTAGTTTCTACATTAACTGGACCATGAAATGAGGGAGATGAATCAGGTAGTTGTTCGGTTCTAGTTTCAATTTTACATTTAATTTGAAACTTAACTTCATTTAGCTTTTCATCATAATCAAAGGAGCTCTGAATATCAGTTTCGAAAGCTTCCTTATCAGTTATTAATTCTTCGATTTTACTATTTAAAGATTTAAGTTCTTTAAGTTTTTCCTCGACATTTAGTAAGTGCTGCGAAAGCTTATTTCGATCGCTTTCATTTCTTACATTACATATTTCTAGAAACGGGTAAATAACAGTCATGAGTTTCGTACTGGCAGTACGAACGTTTTTCCTTTTACTTTTCAATTTGTCGATAGTCTCCATCTTTAGCAAATAAAATTGGTACAGTACCTCTATTCCGGTCCGAGTTTATTCCTAATCCAAGAGAATTAATCCAAATTCTAATCCGACATCACAAGTAAGATTTTTGATTATCCAAAAGCATATTCCCGGGTTTCGGCACC
>JAOUZG010044942.1:3992637-4021438 GCA_026289955.1 Argiope argentata | reverse complement strand
TTTTTTTTTTATTAAGCTCGCAAATACTTCATTTGTAGTTAAAAAGTGATTAATTCCATATAAAAAATCAACCAAATATTTTTAAATTAAAACAATCAATTAATTATAATTCGGATTAATTAATATATTAAAATTAGAAATTACAAAACTATGTTTGTTTGTTTGCACATTTCCATCATGTTTCCAAATTAATATAATAATTATTTTTTTAATTAAAATAATAGAAGTTTCGCGGTATTACGAGTTAAAGAATAATTTCAAAAATCGCCAAATCAAAAAATTCAAATCGCCAATTCAAAAATCAAATTAAGTGCAATGAAACATCGTGTCTCTTCTTTCCCGAACATCGTGACAGAAAAAAATGCTCGGCTGGTCATTTCACGAACACTCCGGAAAAAAATTCTTCCCGAATTCTATTCTGAGAACGCGCTGCTTGAAGGGTCGGCTATGGTCAAGCACCGCTCCATTTGCGGGGGACCCCGCGCCGCAGGAGAAGAATCACTCAACTGAGTGCAGGAGTCATCGAACTTCTCCATCTCCTTTCTCTTGACCCGGCAGACGATTCAGGTTTGGAACGCGGCACCCCCGCCTCCTCATTTTCTTCGGATGAAAGCGTCGACCCCATGAGTGGAAAGTTGCCAATTCGGAATCTGGATGTGGTCAGCGTAAAGGCTACATTGATACAGAACTTCTGCTCGGACAACGTTTTGAAAGTTGTTTTTGAAGAAGTGGTACAGACCTAGTTTTGGTCAAGGTCACACGTGGTAACATACTTAGAAAAGGGTGTTTCACCAATAATTAACTGGAAGAAAAATAGAAATTTATATCGAATTCTGTGACCTACCTTCGAATTGTTCTGTTCTATTCTCTTACAATTTCAAGTTAGAATAAAGCAACACTCCTTGAGCAGTATCAGACAGTGATCAAAAATAATTTTCAGGTGTTACCCGAAAAAAATGAAATAAAAATTAATAATGTCATTCAATTTTCGTAGGAAAAATAAAGAGCAGAGAGTTTTTAATCCGCAGTGTCTAAATCTGGAAGTCTTAATATTGGTATATCTGATTAGTACATTGAAGCATAGAATTTTAGGTATTGTGGCAATGGCTAGTTCGAAGCTGAAAGCATCTATTATCACGTCATAGCATTATATTGTTTTTGGGATGAGGTTTTTGGCGTCAACAAAAACCCGTAGACGAAAAAGGAAAATTTTACTATCTGCACGAGCATCTCAAATAATCAGCTTTTAATAACGTCTTGCCATCGCATTTACCATAGCTCCGATTTTAAAAAATAAGTCAATGACTACAGAAAATAAAACCGAGAAAAATGCCCTTTTGAGCTCGTGATTATATGAAATGAAATAAATAGGAAATGGGACATTTTTTGCAACAATCAATGCGAGACAAAGTTTTTTATGATCGTTTGCCATACCAAAGTGACTCATTCGATGAAACGATTAAAATGAATAAAAATATAATTCAACTCGCACGAGCACGTGGTGCTTGGCCGTTCAAGAAATGATGTTCTGACATGATACATAGACAAGTGCACAGCAGATTTCATTTTGATCGTTTTATTGTTGAATTAGTGTGAAAAAATGCTTTAAATGCTTATGCCTTGATAAATGCGTTTTAATGTTTATACCTAGTTTTTAAAATCATAGAACACATTATAAAAAGTAATGAGACATACAAAAAGAAATCTTTTTTTTTTCTTTCTTTTTCTATAGAACATCGGTTTGGGAAGTGCAGAAGATAGATCTTTACACAAGGCGTATAGGAAAGGAATGCAAATTGACTGCTAAAACTTTTTCGTTATATGAGATTCATTTCATCTTCAATGACAGCAGGAAAACGTGTGGAAAATATAATAAAATACTTTATTTTTCGATTGATTCTTCATTCCGAATGTCGTTCTTAACTTTTTCATAGTTTCTTCCGAGTGCCGACAACCGCAAGTATTTCTCTAACATCTTTTGTGGTTTTTGTGAAGATCATATTGCCATATTAACAAAAAGGATTAGAATATCCGGTTTTTATTTTGTTATTTACTACAGGCAGATGCAATATTTATCACACAATACCGGTTATTTGATTTGGAAGCTTTGTTAGAAAAAATGAAATGAGAATCTATAATTATATTATATTTTTTATCGAAAATATGTAGAACGTTTCCGGGTTTTTTTTTAAGTATTAGCGCTTACATAAAGAAATTTTACCGAACACATTATAATGCAAAATTTAAACAAAATATAGCAGACCAATTATCATGATCGCAAGCAAATCATGATAAATATAAATATCACTAATTCTAAAACAGAATTTCTTTATAGTTTAAACCATTTTCTTTCATCAGAACAAGATTTTGATTCGTATTGAAATCAATCAGACGATATTTTAAATCAAATAAACTGGGAATTTTAATTAAAAATTTACATCATTTTATATTGAAACAGCAATTGTACGAATAAGAAACAGAACAGAATGACCGGAAAAAAATTCGCTAAGCAGATCATGATAAATATAAATGTAACTAATTCTAAATTCTAAAACAGAATTTCTGTATAGATTCAGCCATTTTCTTTCATTAGAACAAACTTTTAGCTCTTCGTATTGAAGTCAATCAGACGATCTTTTAATTCAAATAAACTGGGAATTTAAATTAAAAATTTACGTCATTTTATATTGAAACAGCAATTGTACAAATAAGAAACAGAACAGAATGATCGAAAAAAAATTCACGAAGCAGATCATGATAAATATAAATGTAACTAATTCTAAATTCTAAAACATTTCTCTATAGTTTCAAGCATTTTCTTTCAGCAGAACAAGCTTTTAGTATTCTTCATATTGAAGTCAATCAGACGATATTTTAAATAAACTAAATTGGGAATTTAAATTGATTTAAACTGAAATTAAACGAATTACATATCCAATATAGGTTTAGAGGAATTTCACTAAACAATCATGATAAACATAAGGATGTTTTTGTACAAAATGTCAAAAAAAATATTCATTATGCAGATCATGATAAATATAAAAGTACGAAATTCTCATTTTTAAAAGAGAATTTCTCTGAATTTTGAACCACTCTTTCCTTTTTATCAGAATATATTTCTAGTACTTCATACTGATGTCAATCAGACGATATTTTAAAACAAATAAATTGGGAATTTAAATTGATTTAAATTGAAATGGCAATTATATGAATTACAGATCAAATATAAGTTAAGAATAATTCACTTAATAATCATGGAAAACCTAATGATGTCTGAATCCAGAATGCAAAAAAAAAAAAAAAAATCACTTTTCAGATCATGATAAATATAAAATTACCAAATTCTCATTTTTAAAAGAGAATTTCTCTAAATTTTAAACCAATCGTTTCCTTTTATCAAAACATATTTCTAGTACTTTATATTGCCGACAATCAGACGATATTTTAAAACAAATAACTTGGGAATTTAAATTGATTTAAATTGAAATGGCAATTATACAAATTACAGATCCAATATAGGTTTAGAAGAATTTCCTAAACAAAAATGGCAAACCTAATGACGTCTGGGTCCAGAAGGTAAAGAAAAATTCACTATGCGAATCATGATAAATATATAAGTAGGAAATTCTCATTTTCAAAAGAGAATTTCTCTGAATTTTGAGCCAATCGTTTCCTTTTATCAAAAAAAGTATTTTATATTGACATTAATCAGACGATAAAAAAATAGGAATAAAAATTTGAATAAAAAAATAAGAATTTAAGAATTAATGGCAGTTATACGAATTACAGATTCAATATAAGAATTATATATTCAATTATATATTCAATTACGAATATATATTCAATTGGAATTTATATTCGAATTCGAATATATATTCAATTGACAGAATTTACTAAGCAATCATGACAAATATAATGGCGACTGGTGAAATAGCGTTCAAAGAAATTTTATTCTAAAAACGAATTGTTCTGAAATACAAACCAATCGTTTTCTTTCCTCATAAAGAATCCTTTCTTTTCGAACGAATATCTCTTACCAAAATGATCATTTTTCTCTTTGAAATTGTTTATTTTTCTCTTTAAGCTATTGAGAAGATGTCGTGGAGAAGGTCACATAAAAGAACTTATTTACTCAATAATCCTTACTCCTTTCGAAATGTAGAAGACACTGAGAAAAAGAATATCGCAAGGTTAACGTATTATTGGACATTTCAAAAGTATTCTTAACCGTTGTTTATGCTATGCCCTGAAGTAAAACAGTAACTACCGCCTACTTAAAGCCACTTCCTTATTTGAGGTCATTTCTTCTGTCCATCGGTCAAACATAATGTTGCCTTCTGTAAGTATTGAAATAAAGCGAATGAGATTGGCAAGGAAACTTTTGCATACATGTTTCAAACATATGTGGCTCAAATATGACAGAACTAGGCATCATTTTATTTTCCTCCTATACGAAATATATATAGAGAGACTGCAATGATCGCCAAGAAGCTTGAACTCGAGCTTTTTGGCGATCATTGCCGATCCGAATCCGAAGATATTATTTTATGAAAATATGCTTATGTGTTTATGAGCACATATGCAAAACCAGTACGAGTAGTCTTCCCAAAACTGTCTCGCACATTTTCTAATAAAGGTGTTATCCCAGAGAATGCCTAACATGGTATTGACATACAATAATTACGAAATATGAACATTTGACGAGTGAATAAAACATTTTTACAGAATATAGCATCTCATCTTTGGCGAATTGTTTGGCGATTAATTCCTGAAATGCTCTTAATATTATTCGAAAATCGAATTTGTGTTTCAGTTCCGTTTTCCCCAACTCAAGGCAAAAATTTGACACAAAACTACAAAAGTGTTTAAAAATAACCTACTAAATTTGATATATTTGAGGGGGGTTGTGTGTTTTTGAGTTATCGCGCCTATACATTTTTGAGCCAGCGTTCTGACACAGAGGTAGCGCGTCTTCCTCGTGATCTGTTCGTCCCGGGTTCGATTCCCGACCGGGGCATGGTTGTTCTTCTGTGTAATATCTCTGAGATGCATGAATGCGCCCCTCTGTAAAAAGAGGTAGTGCAAGCGAATGCGATGAGTGCGTAGCTAAGTCGTACTCTTGATCCTAGTTGACGCTACTTGGAACAAGAGACGCACCCTTAAAAATCACTGAAAAATCAGTGAGCTTGTCAATGGCGAGTGCCATTACTAACAACAAGTTTTTGAAAGTCCAGATTGACATACATCCAACACATTGTTGCATTTGGATCAAACTTTGAGTCTTCATTTAAGATGTTAAATCTGTTCATGGAATTTTAATCGTCAAGTTCTCTTCGTTTTTTATAATCGTTTTAGTTTATATTAGAATAATCAGACAAACAGACTTCCTCTAATCAGATTTTGCAGAAAATTCGAAAGATTTCGGCAAATTTGATATAAAGACCGTATAATATATTTCATCCATGTACCTCAAAATGGTTCTGAGTTATTTTTGTCACAGACAGATATTTTCCAAAAAAAATTGTTTTTTGAACTCATGCAGGTCTAAAACCTGAAAATTCGTCAATATCTCGAGTTCAAATTCTTTGACGAATACAATATGTTTCACAATACTTTGTATACGTACTAGTAAAAAATATTAGACTATTACCAAATTAAATGTTATTATGACCTTTTGTTGCTATAATTTTATACAAAAATTAAGTTGTCTGACTTAAAAATATTTACCTCCCAGCAAATTTACATTTTTGGGGTGATTTCTCACGAAATGTTGTAATTCTGACAATTTTTATTACAACCCTAAACCGCATTTTAAATTTTTTGTAGCCATTCCAAATGGTGAACATTTTGCCAATTTCGCATGGTTAGCAGCATTTTTTCAAACTTTGAGGGAAATCAAATGTTATTTCTTGATCTTACTCAAATGAAATCTGAACAATGACATTTCTATCCTCTCATCAACAAATTTTGAAATTGTCAGAAGTTTAAATAAACTTTTCATTTGAATAAATTTTGGCACTTACGTATTATACCGTCTTCGCCAACGGTTTAGCAACTCATTGGCGACGGATTTAAATTTGGCGATAAAGTTGGACGGTCTAATGCGTAAGTACCTAAATTTCTAATAAATTTAAACAACTGAAAAAAAAATTGTGATACTTCTTTTTTGCATTCGCTCTTACAAAATACTAAAATATATTAAGACAATTTTTTTTAAATCAGCATAGCTATTCATATGAAATGAAGATATGTTTTTGAACTTTTTGTTCATTAGATTGCATGTTGCCACTCATATTCCAGAAATTTATTATTATTATTTATTTATCGGATATTTTCATCTAAGCGTTGCCATTCAAGAAAAAAATTCATTGATCAATTATATTAACAAGCACTTAATTACCAAGTTCCGTGAAAATATGGAAAAAAATTATTTTATACGCATACTGAAGTGAAACAAAAAAAATATTTCAAAATGAATAAATAAATATATTTACATAATTAAAATAAATTAATATACATATATAAAGTTAAAGTTTAAGCAGACGATGTTATTTATCAATATAAAAACAGAAAATGACGCTAGCTTTTTAATAACTAATAAAACGATTACACAAAAAAGTTGGAAATATGAATGGGTGTATTTCGATTACAATAAGGTAAAATATTTAAAAAGCTTTATTAAGAAATTACAATTTTAATAGAAATAATTTTATACATTATTTTTGCCATTTTGTTTCCTTCATTTATTATTTTTTGGTATAAAATTAGTGCAGAGAGTATGTTTTATATCAAAGTTTAATATTTCTTTATCTCATCTTGTTGTAAAAAGTCTTTTGCAATCAAATATTTAACTTTGCGAATTTTTCCGTTATTCTAAGAAGTAATTGTAAATACGACTAACTTGCAAAATCACCCAAGGAAAAGAAAAACTGTTGTTGCTTTTTTAAAAATTATTTTCTTCAAGGAAATATTTTGCTTTATCAAAACACGTGAATGTTTAGAACAGATTCCAAAATAAAAATACTCAAATAAATGGTTCTATTTCAGAAGATGCTTTCGGTTTTGCAAAATCGTTCTTATTAAGAAAAATGCTCACACTTGAGCCCTTAAAGGCATAGTTTATCTGATATGTTTACAATTCCAAGCAAAGTATGCTATATTATATTTATCAATTTAAATTACTGTTATAACCCGTCTGACTTGAAGATGCAATTTACTCATGAACCGAAAGTAGATTCCTTGATAAGAACTGCACGAGCAGTTTTGAAAATGAGTCCAATTTTGAATCGTGAGATTGGATTATAATCTAGCCTTGGGAATAAAGCACTCATTCCATAAGAATTAACGGCATTCGAAATATATATTCTTTTCCTCAATAGCATTGAACGCATCAAGACGCTTCTATAATGTTATCTCTAAAACATTAAAAAGAAGAAATACAAAAAGAATGAAAAAAAGAATCATTATTCCAATGAAAAGATATGAAAACGATAAGAATCTTCGCACATTATTAAAAACTATCGTCAACGAACACTTTTTTTGGCCATTCGTATTGTTTTTTTATTATTTATTTTTATTTACCTTCGCAGACGATTTAAACAATCAAAGATGAGTTGAGTTGAGTTGAATAGACGAGGAGAAAAATATGAAGGTCAGCTGCAAAGCCTGTGGCTTCGTTGAGGTAATAATTAGACAAACAGAGATCGGGAACGATTTTTTGGTATTTTTTTGTTTCTCCACCGTTTCTTCACAAAGAAAAAGGGGTCAAAAATAGAATAAATAGTGTTGTGAATTAGCTTTGAAAAAGTAGAATGGGTTTAAGGGCCACTGTTTTCCGTGAGTAGCTTGTGTTTGCGTTAGCTTACTATTCTCGGTGGAAGTCGAGTTTCTTGAAGTGAAACGAATTATTCAGACACGAAATTTTTTTTAATTTTTTTTATCATAGTAAAATATAAAAGAAGTGTGTTTCAAATTCATTTAACATACTCATAAAAATGGCTCGTTGACAATTGTCATGAAATAAGAATTATCCTATTTTACAACAATGACTTTACAATCCCGTCTAATGAAACTAAAACCCATTTAAGAATCTTTAAATTCAAATTTTACTTATACTTTATATTTAATATTCAAACTCGTTAAAATCAAATTCTTATAAATCAAATTCTCAAATACTTTATTATCATGTCAGAACATGATGTTAATTTGGGAAATGATTTTTGTGGCGTCAAAAAAATCCGTAGACGGAAAATTAAAAAAACCCGTAGGCGAAAAATTGAAATTTTATTATCTGCGCGAGCGTCTCAAAAAATCTGTTTTTAATAACGCGGTGCCATTGCATTTACAAAAGCTCTGATTTTTTAAAAAATAAGTTAACCACTACAGCAAATAAAACCTAGAAAAATGTCATATTGAGCTCGTGATTATACAAAATGAAATAAATAGGAAATGGGATATTTTTTTAAACAATCAATGCGAGACAAAGTTTTTTTGGATCGTTTGCCATACTTAAGTGACTCATTCGATGAAACAATTAAAATGAATGAAAATATTAATTTAACTCGCACGAGCACGTGGTGCTTGGCCGTTCAAGAACAACCCATATTATATGTTGCAGGACAATCATTATATAGCTTACAATAATCACATATTTAACAATGTTAGTAAACTAAAGCAATCTCAAAAATGCTATTCAGCTATGTCTTGCACGAAAGAAAACCAATGAAGAACAACGTGATACTCATGTTTAATACTGTTAATAAAATTTAAATTAGTGATTAAAAAAGCAAAATGTCCCTTCGATGGGATTCTGCTCTCTCCCCCATTTTTGTTTCGCAGTTGTAATTCAAGAATATTTTTTGTTAATCCCTATATAAATCTTCACTCCACCTGCAATGAATTTTATATAAAAGGAAAATGATTAACTTTTGTTAAGCTCGTATCAAATAGTATATGTTCGAAATGATACACTGTCTAATAAAATTCCTGTTTGAATAAAATTTTGTCAGACGATTTATTCAGTAATCAATCAACAGGAAACTGAAATTAGTTCTAAAAAAAACAAGGGAAAATGCAGACGATTAATTTCAGTAGATGATAAAAACACAATAGTATATAGCATGGTATACAAATAGCACATTTTATCACATGTCTTATTTAAATATTTTGTTTCATTTCTATCTATTGTTAATCTATACTTCGCTTCAGAAAATTTAACGCAATTTTATTAACTGATAGCTATACTTATAAAAAAATAAAATGCAAATGTCATCTCATTATATTGTTATTTTCAAAACATTGAGAAGTCTACATTAGAGATCATATTTCTATTTTTATTAAACATTAAAAAATATTTTCCCTCGGTTATATCAATTTAAAATTATATAAATAAAATCGTTTTGCATCAATAATTTCTGGGGATTGCTTTTACTCCAAAATAAGAATAATAATGCTTTATTAATATAAAATTGTAACATCAAAAACATAAATTGTGGAAATATTTATAGAATTCTATTTAAAATGTACCTCGCGATTAATTGTCCATATGAATCAATTATAACTTATTAATTTTGAAATTAAATTAAAATGTAAGACATAAAAGTTTTTTGGTTTATTGGATTTATTCACTCGATATTAATTAAATATTATTTTTTATTCCTATTCTGAGTTTTTTTTTAAATTTCAAATTAATTTTTTAAAAAATATTGCAAGTTTTGGTTGCAGGACTTTAATACAAAATATTATCAAGAAATAATTTATTTATAGAAAAAATCTTTCCTAGAAAACAATGTACTATTTCTGAATAAATTGATTAATTGAAAAATTTGTTCCAGATGAATGACTATATATTGTTATTTAACTATACAAAAATTGAAAAAATTTTAATATCCTGCTCGATGTTTTTATTTCAAGTTCTCAGAATCCTTAAAATTATTTCAAAATTTTATTTATATACATATTTTGTAACTTTTACAGATATTAAATAAATATCTTCTGCAATTCTTCCATAAATTTTGAAATTTATATTAGTTTTTTACAATAGTTTGATAAATATCTTTTGTTATATTAAAGCGTCTTAATTCTTTGATGAAAACGAACAATATTTAAAAGGAATACCATGGTTCTAGAAAAGGACAAATGCAATTCTTACCACATAAAACAATAAATGTTTTCAATGATAAAATATTTTGTAACATGCTAGAAATGTTCGTTTGCATTATTTTTAGTAATAAATTAATTAAAGTTTTTTGTTTTCTATTTTTATTTTAAACATTCTTTCAATATTTGAAATAAATTTATTTATATATAAGTTCTGTAATTTTTTCAAACTTTTGATTTATATCTTTTGCAATTAGTTGATAAATTTTTACAGTTTATTTTATTTTTACGATTTATTTTATTGCTTATAATTGTTTGATAAATATTACTAAACAAATATGCTTTAGTAATTTGATAAAAAAAACAACATTTATAAAAAGTATTATGATTTTCCAGAAAAAGGAAAATAAAATTCCTGCCACAGAGAATGCCAAACGATTTACCAATGACAGAATATTTCGTAACATTTCGCGAAATGTTCGTATGCATTGTTTTTATGCACTTGAAGAACATCATTTGTACATAAAAGAATCGTCCTTCGAGTCTTTGTGTCATGGTCATTTTTATGAACGGAATTTTAAGCGTGGATCTGTCATCCGAAACACTTCGCTTATTTATTTGTGTCAACCATAGCGTGGCGAGAAGAAAATTTACATTTATTTTGAAGAGCAACCAAGGGTACTGTGATTTAATAGTGCAGCAGTTCTTGAAGTTTTCTTTCAGACTTTTTCCCCCTTTTCTTTGGGCTGGTTTTTCACTTTTTTTCTTTTTACACCTTCTATTAGGTCTTTACAAAAGTACAAGTTACCTTGAAATTAAAAAAAACGATACATTTTACAATTTAAAATTTTATAATTAAAATAGAGTTAATCGTCTGATTAAAGAATTCGTCTAAGCAATTTACTTATTGCTTATAATAAGTACTATTTTCAAAGTTATAAAAATCCTTTTACTAGCTTACATTTTGAAAACTGCCAGGTTTTCAACTCCAATAAATAAAATTTTACCGTTGACGGGGTTTTTTTTTAAAAAAATGATTTAACAGAAAAAAATAGCTTATAAATCTAAAATTTATTTAAAAAAGTTTTTTATAGAAACACATCCTAAATGCTTACTGCAGCTTATTTGTTTATACTGATACAATACAACATTAAAAATAATTGATGAAAAGCCCTTTTTTGAAAAAAAATGTTATTTGTCAAATATAAACAGTCCTAAACTCTATTATATGTATAAAAATGCATCAAACAGTCAAATATATTATTATTATTATATTTATAAAGACATTCTGAAAAATAAATTATATATTATATTTTAATGTTAAGAAATCATTTTGATATTCTTAATAATAATTATAAGATATATTTTTCTGATTTTTCATCAGGAGGATGATAAAGATCTGATTAAATCATGATCAGAATTTCTAATCAAAATCTCAAAATTTGGGTAAAGAAATTTCAGTAACACTTTATTTTCAATTCTTTAATTTTATATTTTTAATGTTTGCAAAAATAGGAAAAGCTGACAAATAAAAAATTGCTTTGATGTAAAAATTAGTTAATTTTTTTAATATTATGGCAGATTTTTAACTGTAGTTGAATAATCAAAATAAATGATGGTCATTGAAACAAAATACTATTGGAGATCAAGCGTACGTTAAAAAGAAAATATACAAATAATACCAACATGACTACCTGTTGTTACTTACAATAATAAATTACCTCAAGTAATAAAATGTATTAAAAAATTTCAAAAATACATTAAACAGTTTTTTATTTTTAATTATCGTCTGCCTTTAAGTCTCATAATTCATTAGGTATTTAAAAAATATTATTTGAATGAACTTTTCTCAAATTTACTATGAGATGGAGTTCTAAATACAAATCAAAGAACTGAATTAATTAATCAATTTATTTACTTTTAGGTTTTGGAAATATCAAATTACTAATTGTAATTAAATTCTCAACAGTGATCCAAAAATTTCAGAAATTTAATAAATTACAAAAAGAATGCAAAATTGAATATTAATTTTTTCTTCTTCTGTGAGCAATAAATAGGAAAAGATAAATAATGATGTCCCATAAAAAAATATAACTTTTTCCAAATCAAAAGTAATTTCCAGTAGGTTTTAACAGAAATGATTAAGGGTCATTCATTTCAAATAAATGCTTATAATTTAAGTGGATAAAACAAATCTTATAAAAATATGAACACGATTACCTATAATACTATTACTTATAATAATAAATCACCTAAGGTAATAAATTTAATAAAACATTTTTAAAACACAATCATATTTTTAATTTTTAAATATCGTCTGCTTTTAACTCTCATGATTAATTATCAAAAAGTTATTATTTAAATTAGTTTTTCGTTTTTAGCTTTCAAAAATGTTAAATTACTGCACTGTCATTAAAACTGCAAAAGTGTTCAAAAAATTTCAATACATCAACGCATCAGAAAATGAATTTAAAATCGAATACAAAATTATATCAATGAATACGAAATAGGTCAAGGTAAATAAAAGGGCTCTAAAAATGAAATTTTTACAAATAAAAATATCTTTAATAAATTTCTGGTAAATTGAGTAATGTTTACATAAACAAAACAAAAAAGATTAAAATGAAATCTGCTTCGCATATTTCAATGCATCATGTCAGAACATCATTTCTTGAACGCCCAAGCACCACGCGCTCGCGAAAGTTAAATTATATTTTTATTCATTTTAATTGTTTCATCGAATGAATCCCTTTAGTATTGCTAACGATCCAAAAAACTTTGTCTCGCATTTATTGTTTTAAAAAGAATATCACATTTTCAGTTTATTTTATTTTACGTAATCACGCGCTCAAAACGACATTTTTTCTAGGTTTTATTTGCTGTAATCATTAACTTATTTTTTAAAAATCGGAGCTTTTGTATATGCAATAGCAACGCGTTATTACAAGCTGACTTTTTGAGATGCTCGTGCAGATAATAAAATTTCAATTTTTCGCCTACGGGGTTATGTTGAAGTTATTTTTTTAATAAGAGCTTTTGTAAATGCAATGGCAACGCGTTATTAAAAGCTGATTTTTTTAGATGCTAGTGCAGGAAATAAAATTTTTACTTTTCGCCTACGGATTTTTGTTGGTGCCAAAATCCTCATCCCAATAACAAACACCACGTTCTGATAGGATAAAATTACAATTTAAGACGACAAAACAATTTTTTAATGTGAATTGAACGAAAGTGAAAAAAGAATTATACAGTTTAAAAGCTAAACGCCTCATTTGTATTTATCCAACAACATAATTTTTTTAAAAGTCAAACCTGCCTCAAACTATTTGATCAAAATGTTTGTTTGCTTTGGTCAATTTGCGAGTTCCGATGAGCGGTTCGGAAAGAAAGGAAAACAAACAAAATTCAAGGAAATCGGAAGGAAAAAGAATTAAAGAAAGAAAAGAAAGGAAAGACGATACAAAACGAAGAGCAGTTTTGTTGAAAGAAGGCACACAGTGTGCCTCATTTGATGACTTTCGCAGAATGTTCAGGCATGACCAGCGATGCGGGTTCTGGAAGAGCCTGAAAATAGTCGTGAGCCTCTTCCAGCACTTCATTACAAGGGAGAAGGAAAAGCATGTCTCGAGTAGTTTATGGTCTGTTACACTTTTCCAAGCTGGACGGACGGACTGTACTCGAATGAGTTTCGGAAGTGCAGGCAGTGAGCCTGAAGAGGTGAACATGGAAGATTATATCGAGCAAAATATAAGAACGGAACATATCCTTACAAAAATACGGATGAATCTCTGTTTAACGAAAACTGAACGTTTCGTTAAAAAAGCGCCATATATACAGAGGAAATTCTTTTCCCAATTCAGTTATATTAAACGTTCCATTTTCATAAAACACTAAAGATGTTTTGGAATGGAACTGGCAATTTTCAAAGCCATTTTCATGAAGGATATTTTGAAATGGACCTGGCAATTTTCAAAGCCGATAAGATAACGAAGACGACATCTTCTAAAGAAAATTGAACATTTCGTTTAAAAACCGCCATATATCGAGAGGAGATTCTTTTCCCAATTCGGTTACATTAACATTCCATTTTCATGTAACAATAAGGATATTTTGGAAGAGACCTGGCAATTTTCAAAGTTGATAACATAACGAGAACGACACCTTCTAAAGAAAATTGAACATTTCGTTTAAAAACTGCCATATATAGAGAGGAAATTCTTTTCCCAATACACTTATATTAACGTTCCATTTTCATGAACACTAAGCATATTTTGGGATGAACCTCTCAATTTTCAAAGACGATAAGATAACGAGGACGACTTCTTCTAAAGAAAACTGTACATTTCGTTTAGAAACCACCATATAGAGAAGAAATTCTTTTCCCAATTCAGTTATATTAAACGTTCCATTTTCATGAAACACTAAGGATATTTTGGAATGGACCTGGCAGTTTTCAAAGCCGGTAACATAACGAGAACGACACCTTCTCAAGGAATTTGAACATCTCGTTTAAAAACCGCCATATATATAGAGAGAGGAGATTCTTTTCCCAATTCAGTTATATTAAACGTTCAATTTTCATGAAACACTAAGGATATTTTGGAATGGACCTCCCAATTTTCAAAGCCGATAAGATAACGAGAACGACACCTTCTAAAGAAAACTGAACATTTCGTTTAAAAATCGCCATATAGACAGAGGAAATTCTTTTCCCAATTCAGTTATATTAATGTTCCATTTTCATGAAACAGTAAGGATATTTTGGAATGGACCTGGCAGTTTTCAAAGCCGACAAGATAACAAAGACGACATCTTCTCAAGAAAATTGAACATTTCGTTTAAAAACCGCTATATATAGAGAGGAAAGTCTTATCCCAATTCATATTAATGTTCCATTTTCATGAATCACTAGGGATATTTTGAAATGGACCTGGCCATTTTCAAAGACGATAAGATAACGAGAACGACACCTTTTAAAGAAAACTGAACATTTCGTTAAAAAACCCGCCATATATAGAGAGGAAATTCTTTTCCCAATTCAGTTATATTAACATTCCATTTTCATGGAACACTAAGGATAATTTGGGATGGACCTGGCAATTTTCAAAACCGATAAGATAACGAGGACGACACTTTCTAAAGAAAACTGAACCTTTCGTTTAAAAACCACCATATATAGAGAAGAATTTCTCTTCCCAATTCAGTTATATTAAACGTTCCATTTTCATGAAACACTAAGGATATTTTGGGATGGACCCGGCAATTTTTAAAGCCGATAAGATAACGAGGACAAAACCTGGCTCAAATTTATACATCTCACCTTCGGTTACCTTGGCATGCGCGGACTAATAATAAACATTGCGGAAGTTGCACGTAGAACAACGTGTTAACTCAAAATTCGAACTGAATAAAAAACACACAGTTAAAACTGATATATTTTTATTACCATGTAAGAACATGATATTCATTGGGTTAAGAAGTTTTGATGTCTTTGAAATTTACGGGAAAAATGTATTTTTTATCGGCTTTTATCAGAACTACTTTATTATTACGTCTGCTTCTTTGGCAGAAGATATGTTTTTTAAAGGTTGGTCTGCTTTTACCAGTATCGCTTTATTATTATGTATGCTTCTTTGACAACAGATGCGTTTTTGAAAGAATAACGAAGAACTAGGACATCATAGCTGTTTCATCTCAAAATCGGTCGAGCTCCAAAACCTTGTCTACCAGCTAGAAAAACTGAAAACGAAAGTTTAAAAGAAATATAGAGAGGGGGGGGGTAGAGATCGATAGAGAAATCATGTGATTGTTTGAAATAGGTTTAAACTGGTTCAGACTTAAATTAATTAAGACAAATAATGACTCAAAAATAATAATGCTGTCACATGGTAACATGAAATTTCCGATCGAAGATTTTATTTATTTAATTTTTGAAATTCGAAACAAAAAAATTCTTCTTATTTTTTTTTTAACAATCCTTACAGTACATGATATTTTATTTATATATTTTTTGTTATTCATTACCCCTTAAAACTATATATTTAATATTTTGTCCATTAAAACTGCTATATTTTTATAGAATTTCAAAGAACATTGGATAGGATTAGATATGGAATAATATATAGTGCAAATGGCCACCACGGCTTTGCTGGTACATAAACACTCTTTTGTCACAATTTACCATGAACATTTTGCGTAAACGTGGCTGTGTATAGTTAATGCAACGTTGAATTAGCTCTTTCAATTCATGCGAGCTTGTTGGCCTTTTGGATGGTCCTTTCACTTCAAATAACCCCATACAAATGAATCTCATCGGTGTTAAATCACGAGATCTAGGTAGCCATTTCCCAACTCTTCGAACTATGACCGCCAGACTTTCATTAATTTTAAATATTGATCAACAAGGAAAATACATTATTCTATCGAGTAACACACCCTTTTTATTAATCCTAAATTGTCAGTTGCCAAATGTATTTTAATATAATTTCTAATACTTTGTTGTAAAAAGAGTGGGAAATTGAAATCTTGCGTTAATTCTGCGATATCCTTTAGTATTTTTGTCTCTATTCATTTTATATACAAGAAGAAGAAAAACACTATTATTTAAAAAAATATATTCTTGTAAATATTTAAATATATTATCTGAAACGTTTTCTTGGAATTTTAATCCTTTGCCTCTTTTATGAGATGCAGTTAGCATTCTAATTGTGAAATTATTTTAATATCCTCTTCATTATCAACTTCATCACTCACTGTCTTTGTTTCATATTCTAAAACTGCGCAATAGACACAGAATGCAAAGTATTCAGTAACAAAAATTCTTCATCAACTCGAAGAAAGACAGCTCTACGCCTTTTTAAATAATTCAGATACTTTCAGTCTGCATAATAGTGGATTTGGTTGATACTGGTTAAACTACGTCAAAATGAGTCTCGAAACTTTACTACAACAATTAAGCAACAAATTTAAAAATTAAATAAATATACATAAATATTTCGTTACATAGAACTTAATTTTTTGTAATATATAGAGCAAATAACATATAAACATCCTTCACCGACTCAGTTATCATCCTCGTTATCTGACCACGGTTTAAAATTACAAGGTCTATCTTGAAATAGGATCCGTGTTATTTCAAATTAATTAAATAAAACTAAACTAAGTAGGTACAGAAGTCTCTATTTTTTTCTACATATTTTTAGCAAAGAAAAAAAAATCATTCTAGACTTTTATGGGATTCCTTACCAATGCATCACTTCTCTCACAGTAAAAAAATATTTTTAAAATGACGTAACAAAGAACAAGGTTTAAAATTTTCGAAATTTTCAAACTTTTATGGTTTCAAAATGCTTTGTTTTCATTATCCTCAAAAGAGCAGTAATTTCGAAGAAACCCTCCCGGCAAAAATTCTAACTTCCTTGTACATCAGTTAAATCCCAAAAAACGCTCCGTCGCTTACATGAATAATGCAAAAAACAAAACTTCACAGAAGTGACATGTCACTTTTTAAAAAAACCCAAAAAGAAAGAAAAAAGCCTATAATTCGGTTCATATCAGCGGCTGTAACAGATCATTTTCGAGTCACAATTTCCAGCTTCTGTTCTTATTTTATTACTCAATTATCGTTTGGAAATTTATCATAAGTGGAAAAGTGGCCTTCTATCTAAATCGAAAGTCGTTTCTATTTTTTTTTAAATAAAAAGGATAAAAATGGATAAGTAAAATAAAAGAAAGGCAGCAAATTGTTTTCAAAAGTTCAGATAATTTTACAGCAGTTAGATATGCCTGTTTAACCCTCAGATATATATTTTTCACTTGAATACCTTCATAAAACAGCAGTAAAATTATATGATGAATCGTATCAGGAGCATTAACTCTATTAACTGTTAATGGTGGTGAGAAAGACGCTCATCTGTAAAAAAGTTATTTATCAGACAAAACGGATAACCTTTTTCTTTTTGTTTCAGCAAAATAGAAAATAAGCGTAGTTTTTGCAAAAGTATTATAAGGCAGAAAATCTATCCGCTTAAAAAAAGAAGACAATTCAAAAGTGATGCATGAATGAAAATGGCAGATAATCGAATCCTTTTTTAAAATATAATTAAATATACTATATGTATATATAATATATACAGAAAGAGAATGCAAAATATATACCTTTTGTTTAAAGATATCTACAACCATTTTATAATGTTTTAGACTTATTAAGCAAAATAATAATTAATTTAATAATTTTATAAAACGTTAAAAATCTCAAATAGATTATTAATATTTAGTAATAACCGAAGTCATTTTACAACAATACGTTTTTCAGATTTTTTTAATTACAGCATAAAGGCGTTTGGCTATTATACTAAAATCGACACTTTCTAAGCAAATAGGCTGAATTAAGCAAATTATTGTACATTCATTATTTAAATAAAGATATAAAATATTATTAGCTTTAAACACACACAAAGTATTTAAATATTCGATTAGTTAAACCTTTTCCTTATTTTATTATTTCAACTAATTTTTTTGTCCATTTAGGAGCAATTATTTTCAAACAAGAAATATTTTACATCAGCTCATTATTCAAAATTCTACCTTTTCAATGATATCAGTTTCATTTCTAAGAAATTTTTCCTTCAAATTGCATAAATAATTAAAAGTATACAGACGATTTTGAAATAAATAGATTTACAGAAACTTGGTTGCTAAACAACGACATGACGTTTTTTTTTAATTGTCTGATATCTGTTTTGTTATTTTTATTTTTTAGCAACAGTTTTGATTGGTTTTCGAAGAATTCTGCTAAAAATAAAATTGCAGACAATAAAAATAAATTGTTTATCAAACCTTTCTTTATGGAATCGTTGTTGTTCCTTCGAATGTTATTACTAAATAGATTTTAATTTTTTGTATATGATGCATAAATAAGTTTTATTACATGTTTTCATGATGCAACTTTTTATGTAGAAAAAAAAACATGAATTTTTTTCCAAGATACATGAATATTTCATTTTGCATGGTCACATTTTTTTAGTATTTTATTCTGTGTACATCTAGCAATAATATATTAAGATATTTTGTATTAGTTCATTACCGGAAATTGAAATTGAAATTACTCATGCTATTGAAACAATCTTTCTAACTTTATTCTTAGGATGTTTATGGAAAAACATTTTCATTTTCATTTTTTTAAATCTATTTTAATTGACGCTTTTTTTATTTTGGTGTTCAATATAAATTGGAATTTTATCTCTTAAGCCATTTTTTTTAAAAAGAATTTTTATTATCTATATATTTGATGCTGGCAGTAAAAACCCAATTATTTTATATGAAATAGGAAAGTGGATTCGCCTTATATCGAAACAAGCTCTTTATCTAGCTGTATAATATTGTATAAAGTGAATATCATCATTATTTAACATTATTAAAAAGTGAATTATCAATATTTTGGAAATTCAGAGTAAGTTTATTTCTGAATGCCTGCGATACTTAAAAGATAAAAATATTCTATGTATATTTAACGCAGATTTTTATTTTTTTCCTCTCCAAAATCACCAATTTAAGCTTCTTTTTTTTCAGAATTTATTTCGCTATAACTTCACAATATATATGAAATTTATTTGAAGATGTCATCTAAACAAAAAAATCTGTCTTGAGATAATCGATAAACTATGTATGAAATTCATTTAGATATACCATCCAAACAATGAAAGTTTTTTCTTGAGATAATCTATATAAAATAGAAAATTCATTTTCGAAACAATTGTAATATAAAGTGACAATAGATATTCTAAATATTACCAGTATCTCCTATACATATTTTGGAGATAATAGAACTAATACATGCAACTTGAAGTTTCATATGTGATATTTTTTAGCTCAGTTTATGGGCATATTAATGAATGTGAAATAAAAACAGGGAAATTTTTTCAACAAAATAATTTGGAAAGAAATTTTCCAAATCATTTTAATGGTTTCATCGAGTGAGTCACTTTGGTATTGCAAACGATAAAAAAACTTTGTCTCGCATTCATTGCTTTAAAAAATATCGCATTTTCTATTTATTTCATTTCATATAACCACATGCTCAAAATGACATTCTTCTTGGTTTAATTTGCTGTAGTCCTTCACTTATTTTTTTGAATCAGTGCCTTAGTAAATGCAATAGCAACGCGTTTTTAAAAGCTGATCTTTTGAAATGCTCGGGCAGATAACAAGATTTTTATTTTTCGCCTATGGATTTTTGTGGACGCCACAAACCTCCTTCCCAAAATAACATCATATTCTGACATGATAAAAAAATATAATAATGTTTTTTATTCAATAATTAGATAAAACCATAATTGGTAAGTTTGTGCATTGCCGATAACACAAATTAATTCATTATAGACAAAAGAATGGGAGTTACAAATACAGACTCATGCAAAAATATTTCTTTCTATAATTATAATATTTAATTATTATTCATCTTATATCATTTTTACTAATAGAATCAAATTTTCTTTATATTTAAAACCTAAGACGAATACGAAAGTTCAAGTGCAATGTCAGATTCCAAAAAATTTAAGTGAAAAAAAAAAACTACTCAAAATTTGAAAACTAGTTGAGATTGCTTTCAGTTCTATTTTATAATGCGTTTTGATTATGTTTTGAATCATTACTTTCTCAGTCACTCGGTAGGGAATTTTGTTTTAAGTAAATGTAATCTTTAAAAAAATTTTAAAAAGAGAGAAAAAACTGTTTACAATCACTATCACATATCTTGTTACCTCAAAGAATTTTGTCATAAACATTTAAGGATTTGTATAAATGCAGCAAATCCTAATATTTTTCAGCAAAAAACTTTTTTAATCCGAATTCCACTTTTTAAAAGAATATACTGAAAACTAGTGAATCATCAAAATATCAACTCGTTTCCATAAAAACAATATGAAAACGATATTTTAAAAAATTGTTTTGAGTTTATACTTTAAAGCCATTTGACAACAGGAAGTTGTGCTTTAATATGTTATTCGAGTCAGAATCATTCGCACAGCATAAGTACGTTGCAAAAAGGCCTAAAATAAATTGCTTTCTTACTTCACGTTCTTAGATTTATTTTAACATGTCATAATTTAAGAAGATTCTTTGTTCCGTCAGCATAGCGAACATTGACTGATAGTCAGGAATGCGTTCGAGTTTCACATCAGTTATCTCGTAACATTACCAAGCCACGCCACGTTTTTTAATAGAACAAAACCTAGGTAAGCGTATCTACAACTCAACCCAACTTGCATACAACTGAGCAGAACAAGAAACTGTCGAACGTTCGTAAAATTAAAACGGAATCCTCTGCGTGATGAACATAACGAATTCATAACGCCCGAGGTTTATTTCGTGGAATGATTTATTGGGACAGCGTTTTCGTGACAGTTTAACTTCACGTCCTTGTTTCAAATGCTTAAAGGGAATAGAGTAATTCAGCGGCGACTATCAGAAGATTCTTTGTTTTGGAACAAGAACATAGATAAAAAAAAATCTTGTGTTTCATAAACTATAAAGTTGTTCTTTTAGAAATTTCGTGGGATTTTCTGATTCGCAGCTTGAATTTGCAATTCGAAAGGAGATTTAGTCTTATTATTACTTATTAATAGAAAAAGAAAATGCTCTAAAAAATTATTTACCGAGGAATTGTCTGATGAAAACTATTATTCCCACAAGTGTAAAATATTTTGATGCGAGTTTAAAATACTGGGAGAAGTAATACTTCATAAGCCTTTTCTTCTTCATCTTATATCTTTAAACAATGGATTCTTGCTTATAAATATATATAATTTTATTTATTTCGTGTATCTCGGAACGGATTTTAACAATTTGAATCCAATTTTATAATTGCATTTAGTTTTTTAAGTTTATATACATAGTTGTTTTTCCTAAGGAAATAAAATTTTACAACCAAAAAAAACCCATTGTTTTATAACTAAGAATTACAGCCTTTTTTTATCTACACTCATAATGGCAATATAATATAACGTCATCTCGAAACCAGCTTGTTTTCATTATTTATACAAATATTTAATTCTTTATTTATTTTTAGGCAATTAATAAAGAAGCAAAATTCATATCCTAACGGAATTTGTTTCTCTATTTTTTATTTCATTTGTTTTCTTGCGAAATCTTTAAGCAAAACCATCTAAAATATCAAAAATATTAAAAAATACATTCAATAATCCTAAAATTATATTTTAATAAGAAATTCTAATAATTCCAATTTTTAATTATTTTTAATGTATGTATTAATCCAGCCAATATGTTGTTAGATAAAAAAAAGTTCAATATAAAAATCGTTTGCATTTTTTGCTTGAGTAATAAAAACATGAAGATGGCGTAGATTGAATGTTATTAAAAGTTAGATAAAATCATGAACAACTTATTTGAAACGTTTTTTTGCACAATGATACCTAACAGATGAAAGGTTATTAAAAATATAGCTAAAAAGTCTATCAAAATTTGAAATTTATAATTACTTTTTAAGGAGTCATGAACATTAAATTATGCCTAAATTAAACAAAATCAGCATTTGTTGCTAGCTAATAATATATTATGATAAAATTATATAGATTTTAAATCTAATATTAGAGTGCTTCGAATACATTACATTTGTAGTGAAACTGAACGCGAGAAACAAATGAAAAAACTATGCCAAGGCGCCAATAAAATTAGGTTTACAAACTACACAAATATAGACCAATAAGGATAGTCGGTGAAGCATTATGAGGAAAAATGTTTAATATTTAAATATTTGCTGATTGAAGCAAGGATGTTGTAAAGAAACAAAGGGACAAATTTTATTATGTTGTTTTCTTTACCTAATTATCTACAAACATTTTGAGTAGATTCCGGCGGATAAAAGTTTCAAAATGGCAGCCATCACTTCCTGTTCTTTTTACTGTAGGTATTGTGTTATTTTTTTTAATGTATGGTTATGATCAGTGATTTGGTTGGTCGTTTTTGAGTGTTGATTAAATGGTAATGTTATGAAATATAAAGTAATTTGAAATAAAAGGTAAAACACAGTTTGTTTTCCTGATGTAATGATTCAAAATATACAATTTTTCAATTAATCAGTTTCTTTCTCGAAAAGAAATATGACTCGGTCACGAAAAAATGATTTAAAAAATTTTAAGTTTATAATCTGATATCTGCCTTATAAACTTAATAATCTTAATGCATCTCATCTATGAGGAAAAAAAACTTAATTTCTTCCCAAGCACAATTAAAACTTAATGCCCACTTAAAAATTAATTTTTATATTTTTTTATTTGTCTGTTGCAAAATGGATGAAATTAACACTATGATGCTTAATAAATTTTAATATTTCTTAATATTTCGCATTGTTGAAACCAAAATCAATAAGATGCTGACTGATTTTGGTTTAAATAATTGCATTCAATTATATTTCTTTGCCCTTATTTGTTGTTGGATTAAAATGAAAAAAGATAATAACTGCGGGCAAATTCTATTTTCATTTTCCATTTAAAATTCATGATTTGTTGATGTAAATTAATATTAATTTTTTCCCCAAAATTAATTCTAATTTATTGTACTCGAAAAAACTCCTTGTTGTGGAATATTTAAGTGTAAGGAAATGGAATATTAATTCTTGGGAAAATTCATTCGTCATAATCACTTATTATGATTGATTGAATAAGTTAGATTAACTTCCTTTTCTAGTGTGTAGGCTGAAAACAAACAGCCTACATAAAAACAAATAATTTCATAAAATTATTATCAATTACATTGATTAATGATTTTGACTTTCTAAATGCAAATGTATCAGTAACATTTTTAACCGATTTACATATATATTTGAATACAAAATTTCTTCAGGTTATAAGCTGATTTTCTAATTAATATTTTCAATGAAAAAAATCTGGTTTTACACTTTAATAAACTAACCTATTTTCATTAATTGCAGTCATTAAATAGATATGATTAGGTTTAAAAGAGAAAGGAAAAAAATTAATTGATTTGTTACATCTGCTCTATAAATTTTTAATGAATATTGTTGAATAATATTTCTTATAAATTTAAATTACTTCTAATTTGACTTGCAGCAGACGATAATCTCTTACAACATTAAACCGTGTTTCATTCTTTGACATTTGCTTATCTGTTGTATTTAATATGCCTATGGTGTTTTTATCGTTTGCAGGCCAAAAACTACATTTATTATTCTAAATATAAAATATAACATACTGCTCACTTATGCGGAAACTCATTAATGCCAGATCTAAACAATTTTAGAATTCCGCAATGGCAGCTGCAATAAGAATTTTAATTTTTATTTAGAGTACTTTATGCGTATATCCACGTATCAAGAGGATATAAGGTACAGGATTATCGTGAAATAAAAAATGAAAGTCGAATAGGTATTTTGAATAGAAATGTTCTTCTAGAACACATGAGTGGCAACACGTGCGTCAATATGAATTAAGAATAAGAAAGAAGTGAGTTTCCGAAATAATAAAATGCGAACTTATGCTTCGTTATAAGAATATTTGCATTCGCGTCACAAGTAAAGATAAGCAGGAACAGTGGAATACAATCAAAAATAATTTTTTAAAAGACTTGAAAATATGATTATTTTTTACTGTTCAGCATACAGATATCAAAAAGTGCAGAATATTTTTATGAAATTGAACTCAGAAGTTGCAATTCACTATCTATTTTATGTGATATTTTTCATTGCAAAAGTTGTGAAATTTCAGAATGCATGAATTTCAAGTGAAAATTGTGCTAGTCATAATAAAGAGGCTTAGTAAAGTTTTGAAATATTACGTCTCATCGGAAAAAAAAACAGCTGCTATCATTGTTTAGAAAGAAAAAAAATTATGACGACTTTATTTTCTTTCAAAGTATTGTTAATTGACTCCATCAATCTTTTGAAATGCATTAGTTATATTAACGTCCTTTTTTGACGTTTATTTCTTAACTTTGAATTGTGATAAGCTGATGGAGATACGTTTCAGTAAGCTAAGATTTTCCCACTTAAATTAGCGTTTATTTTTAGGTGAGACGAGAAGGGTCAATTTATTTAATAAATTATTTAATAAGTAAAGTAATTGCTTCAGTTACCGAAGATTTTTTGCGATATTTTAAGAGTACTTTAATTTCGGATTTTCATTGATTTGCAAGGGCTATATCGCAGCAATCATTCAAATTAAAATCAAATATTTCTCAAATTTCAGAACATTACTATTAGAGTATCTGTTCAAGTTAAAAAACAATGTTATACCATTTTTTCTTAGTTTATTCTAATAAGTTCACACTTAATAATCTCAGTTTATTAATTTTTTTCTAATATAAAATTTTAAAAATGAATTAGTTATTAGAATAATTATATTGTTTAAAAAAATTGAAATATCTAAATCTGTTTAAAATTATAATTAAATTTATCATTTTCTAAGAAAAAACTGTAACCAATTTCTCAAATTTCAGTCACTTTTTTTTGAGATTGCCTAAATATTTATAGTACATCCCAAAAATACATTCTTCATCAACAAAGAAAAAAAATCAAAGTAAAAAAATATCATTCTAGAAACCTTTATTTTTAGAAACAATTTAATAATGCAGGAACACGAACAAACAGTTTAAAGAAGTACTAAATTAAAAACAATTCTCAACGAATATTAGTTTTCAAACATTTTTTTTTTCAATTCATTTATTATAAAAGTAAATGCATTGTTTGTTCTTTCTTAGTACTAGCCAGTAAAATTATATTTGAATTTTTATGCTATTTAATATAAAGAAGAGATGTTTATAGTGAACTAATAATTAAGGTTTTTTAAACTTCTTTTGAAAAAATTTAGTTATATATTTTAAATAATAAATCAATCATCGTATTTTAAGAATGATGAACAAATCCTATTATAGTGAATTCTCAACAACGTATGGAATAAATTATTTGGTAAACAGAAATAATTCAAGAAATTTCAAAACATTTATTTTCTTTATATACAATAGTGATGTATTTTTTTAAATGCTAAATATATTTACTAGTTTTTTTTTATCTTTCATAGTTATATTTTTAAAAATCCAATAATAGATATTTTTAAAATCAGATAATTAATTATTCGAGATTTTTATGAAGAAAATAAATTGAGATTGTGATGATATTTCTTGCTAGCTATAAGAAAGAATCCAAACAAGTCTTCAATGGAAATTATTTTCTTGTTTACATTGTACGAGTATCAATTTCAAAATAAGGTTTATATGTGCAACTAAAAAGGCTTATATACTATTAAGTTTGAAGTATTTGAAACAGATTTTTTTGTTTCTATTCTGAATTTCTAAGAAGGATATTAATTCCATTAATAATATGGATAATAATATTCCATTATTAAGTAAACATTTTAAAACCAATTTCTATTATTTTTGCTCTTTTTAATTTCGAAACCAATTTAGTGTATTCTAAAACCATTAATTAAATAGTAATATATATTATTATAACAGATATATATTCTTGGATTTTTTCAATTGATTAACCCACTATTAATTCTTGTTCTACGTTACGAATTTCAGAATTCATTTTGTTACTGTTGCCATAGCAGTAATGACAATATTTCATTGAAATTTCTCATCTATAATAATGTATACATTGCCTCATTTGATAGAAATTTACTAAACATTTTCCAGTATTTTTGCTCAATTTTTAAAATTTGGAGATATATTAAAATCTACTCTGGAATTATTCGATCGTAAATTCCATCAACAGTTCATGTTCTGATTTGCAAAGATTTGAATTCGATTTTTATTACTGTTGCTACAAAAGTTCCAGCAATGAATTTTTTTTTATGAAATGTTTCTTTCACGCGCAAACCATTAGAAGACATTTAGGATGAAAATCAATCACCATGAAAGACGATAAACTCTTTTGAGGTAAGTTAACATCTCTACTCCTGACACAACATGATGAAAACGATAATCAATTTCACTTAACATGTTTTCTCCTTTTTGTTCTTTTCAATTTTTTTTTTTTTAGCAACTGGTTCGCTTTTCAGAATCGTGAGGTAAAATTTGATACGAGGAAAGTTGAAGCGTAATTTCGGAAGTTTATTTATTTTTTAGAAAGGAAAAATGATATACGCAGATGGGTTCCTAGGATGACCTAGAATTGTTGTAGAGGCTATCGACATTTTAAATGGAATTATGCTAATTTAGATTCCTTCTCAGGTATGCTATTCCAAAGCTGTTGTTAACTTTTGTGAGTTTGCGATAATGGGTTTCAGACCTGTTTTGATAAAAATGCTTTCCATAAATAAACAGGCGGAGTAAACAGTTTTTTTTTAAATTTTAAGCCTTTTGGCAACATTTAAGTGATTGCAAACATTTATTTCCATCAGAAGTAATTTTTTTTCTTCAAAATTTAAATAATAAAAAATAAATGATACCTATATTTTAAATATATTTAAGAAATTCTGCTATATTACGAAGAAAAAATAAATTGAGGGATTAACATAATTTCGTTTCAACTATGGCAACCAAATTTAAATAACATTAAGACATCACACCCATATTTTAAGAATTTAAAAAAAAGTTAAATTCCAGGAAGCGAATAGCTATTGGCAGTGTTTTAGACATATTTGTATTCCATCTTCTTGTATATGCAAATGATCACAGATAGCTTTTTAGAATAATATTAATAATAATTTTTTTCATGCGTTAAAGGATCTTAAATTTGCATTCATCATTATCCCTTTAAAATTCCCTTCGAAAATTAGCATTGTAGAGAGTAATTTATTATTCTTGAAAACGGTTTTTGATCGTTAGTATTTTAACTCATATCTTACGACAGAAAATAAACAAGAATGGCATATGTACAAAAAGAATATAGCAAAGAACATAAAAAATAAAATAATTCCCATCGCTTGAAATAAACGCGAAATATCCCATTTCCTATTTATTTCATTTCACATAATCATGTGCTCAAAATGACATTTCTCTATGTTTTATTTGCTGTAGACTTAAACTTATTTTTTTAAAAAAATCAGCGTTTTTGTAAATGCGATGGCAACGCGTTATTAAAAGCTGAGTTATTTATTTTTTATTTTTTTTAAATGCTCCTGCAGATAAAAAAAAATTTTAATTTTTCGATTACGGATTTTTGTTGATGCCAAAAAACCTCATCCCCAAAACAATATAATGTTCTGACATGATAATAATTTATAAATATTAACATGAATAAATAATGAAATAAAAATGAAAAATACAGGGTGAGAAGGTTTCTTCTAACACATATATCTTACTCTATGTAGAATAATTTTATTATGATGGAATATATTTTTAGAAATGCATTTAGGCTATACTGACTTACACTGACTAATAAAATTTGAAATCAATTGAAAAATATTTAAATGATATTTCAGTTTTGAATTGGATTGCCCAGAAAAAAAACTAATTAGTAAAAACTGAGAAAATATTAGGATCGAATACCATTCGTTACTTATTTGGCGATGGGGAAGTGAAGATTTTTTCCGATAAAGTCAGTTTTTTGGGTAATTAATAAAAAATTAATGAATTAATATTTGGAAAAACTGCATTAACGTCAAATGTCAACCACTTCAAATTTAAAAAAAATTACTTGAACTTGAGTAGTGGATGAATAAAAAGTATTTTATTAACGATCGAAATTTTGAAAAAAATTATATATATATATATATATATATATATA
>JAOUZG010044942.1:3977496-3987969 GCA_026289955.1 Argiope argentata | reverse complement strand
ATATATATATATATATATATATATATATATATATATATATATATATTACTTATTTAGCTGTGTTTAAGGAGAGACTTAAATAGTCCAAAAATGGTTTTTATGACTTTCAATAAGTATAAAATA
Source organism: Argiope argentata (assembly GCA_026289955.1). Classification (NCBI taxonomy): domain Eukaryota; kingdom Metazoa; phylum Arthropoda; class Arachnida; order Araneae; family Araneidae; genus Argiope; species Argiope argentata. The sequence continues at coordinate 3,987,846 of JAOUZG010044942.1, read as the reverse complement.
TAAAAAAATGTTAGTACAAAAATCTACGATATTTTATCTTAATACTAATATCATAAAGGAAAAAAATAACGATTTTGCCAGGTGATGGATTTTTATTTAATAAAAAAGAAACTGCCACCTAGATTCTAATTTTCAAAATAGTTATTACAGTATATATACCCATTAGGTGTCTTAGGGCACAGAGGCCACGCTTTTTGCATATTATGATCTGGATATTATGATATCCATCAGTATTATTCCATTACCACTGAAATATATTATTGCAAATACAGCTTGAGCATGAATAGCAGGTTCTGATTCAAAGATTGGCGTATTTTCCCACGACATCATCATTACGGTCGCTTTCGAAGGCATCATTTGGATTCTTATTTTTGACATTTCGCACTTTATTTGTTGGAATTTCTCAAGAAGAAACGAACTTTTATTTGCGGCTTTGCTGATTCTGAGAGCAGATTTGTGAAATAACAAAAATAGGTACTTTTCCGCTAACCGGGCGGCAGCGGAAAGTCGCCAAATAATATAGAATTCCGCCAAATTTATTCCAGTGATTTTAAAGCGAAAAGTCGCTAAATAATGTAGAATTCCGCCAAATTTCTTTGGCGATTTTTCCCTGCCGCCAAGTTAACGAAAAATAACCAAAAATACAATAAGTGATTGGTTCACGAACATAATCCGTTGAAAGATGTTCGTTATTTTGTTTCTTCGTTATTTATAGTCGATTATTCGTTATAACTATTTGTGGTTATTAAATTTATTTGTTCTGAAAATTCAATTACTAAAAATAATATACAAAAAAATTAATTCGAAGCTATTGGAAATTCGCATGCTTTTAATTTTAAGTTGTAATTAATTCGATTTTGAATTCACATATAACAATAAAGAAATCTAATAAATTGTCGTTTAACGAGCATGATTCTTTGAAAGATAATATTTATTATCCAAATTCTTCTGTAAACATAGATAAATTCACCAGAACTTTTTAAAGTTATTTGTTTCATTCGTTTTGGAAATACAAACAATTAATTAAAAAATTATACAAAGAAAAACTTTTTAATTCGAAGTTTTCAGTAAATCGGAATTTGTCAATTCCAAATTGTTCTTAATGCGATTGTGATGGTAGAATTGTGAAACTAACTAATAAAAAAAATTATATTAATTACAGTAGGTAATGAAAAAAATCAAAAGAGGATCCAAACACCATCAAAATTTATAATTTTTAACATAGTAAGTAGCATGCTAATGCCTTAAGTTTGATTTGCCTATAAACACTTAAAAAAAATTATTGTGTATGTAATTATGTGTCCAAAACGATATACACACAAAAAAAAAACGTATTTTATATCGTAGCAATGTGGATATTTAAAATAAAAGTAACTACAATGATTAAAAGTATTATTCTAAAACATGATTAAAAATTTCAAAATTTTGACTAACATTTTTAAATATTGGATGGAAAATAAATTGATATCGTTAAATAATTTTTTATTAAGTGGTATGAAAATGGCATGGGTGCAATAAGATGCGGCGAAGTTATATATTAAAAGTGTAACACTTCAATTTTAAATTAAAAATATTCCATTAAAATTTTTGAAAAATATTTCCTTACTTATCCTTTATATACAAGAAATAAGTAAGCTTAATTTAATTGTTCTAGGTTTAACAATCTGCTCTGTAGAGAGTTTTGAATGATTTTTACGTTAATCTTGACGCGTCACATAATTATTAGTGAGTACACTGAATATTGAAAAACTTCCATTTGTATTTTATAATTAAATTTTATTCTCGATTGAATATTAACTTTGTTTGTCAATTTGTTCTGTTTGAAAATGCAAGTTTCATTGAAATAAGTTCTAAGTTCTGAAATGTAAATAGGAATATTCTTTATTGTTTTAAAAATCTAATAGGTAAATTTGCTGAAAACGATGTTACATTTTTTTCCTATTTTTATACGCTTAAAACATAACTTAAAGAATCCTTAGCCGATTTATTCCATAATGTGAAAGTGCAGTTGTACTCAGTTATTATTTCAGAAAAGTCTGTTTATGGCTGTGTGGTTTTTATAATTACTGGCATTAAAATCTGTGGAGTTAAGCTTTAATCTCTAAGTAAACATTACTCTCCGAGGTGTTTATATAACGGTTCTTCAACACATTGAACCTGACTTTTGCTATTTTAACCTGAATTTTATAGCCCAAATCCTTTACAAGAGAATTAATCCGAAATACTCATTGTTATTTTAAGCAATAAGTAGCACCTGCAAATAAAATTTTAACGTTAGTTTCTCTAAGCTCTTGGCAACAACGAGCGATGGATTGACTTATAATTTAGGTTACGCCGTTTGAAAAAGAGTATATTACGAAAAGTATTCATCAGTTAGCATCAAAAATTGATTTAGATTAAAAATCTTTCCATATGCTTCATTAATACGAATGCATTTTGACAATTAGTTTAACAGAATTATTTCTCTTATTTTTTTTTTATTCTGAGTCTTTTTAGTTATCATTACGAGACTGATCCATTCATTTTTTTTCAATGACATTTAAATAAAAATTGCTTCTGCAATTCTTGTGAGAAAAAATCTAAATAAATAAATAAATATTTTAAAGGACACACGAATTTTTAGACTAAATACTTTAGAATGATAAATTTTTAGGCTTTGTTCTTGCATATTTATATCATTTCAAAAATTTATTATCTTAATTAAAACAATGATACAACATAAGCACAAAAGATTTATTTAATATTGCAAAAGCTGTTACTAACACAAGCGCAACTATTTTTTAAAAATAATTTTACAAATTTATTTAAAATACAGAAAAAAAAATTGAATAGAAATATAGTAGGTATCATAGATAAGTGCTTTGAATTTTAAAATAATTAGAGAGTGAATGGAATTTGATCACTGAAACTACGTATACTTTCAAAATTCTTGTAATTTTATAATTAATTTTTAATTTCAAGAAGTGTTGACTATTTTTTTTCCAAAATGCACAGAACCAAATAAGCCTTTGGAATTTGTTTTCCAATATCTCATTTTCAAAATTTTATTTACATTTTTTTATTAAATATTTTTACACAATATTAACAACTGCTACTAATTTCTGCATTGGTCTTATTTTGACCGGAACTTAACGTTAAAATAAATTGACATATATACGTCTAAGCTTCCGTGCTGGCCAAAAAACCTTTTTTTAGGGCCGATGTGAATACGGCTAATTCCCAATTACACCCAAACAAAGAACAATGCCGAAAGAATACCTCGTACATGAAAAGATCTTCACTTTACTTCGACAGCGGCAGATTATCTTCTTAAGAAGATATTAATCCTATCCATGCGTGTCAACAAATGAACTGAATGCTTTTCTTATGAATGAATTTTTCCTTATAATTTGGGAACGTACGTCTGGCCGCAGTGTTTGTAATTTATATCCTGAATATAAGGGTTAAAAATATGATAAATTATTTGAAATTTCCTGGTAGTGACAATGATATATACGAAATTTATCCTAAATGCCTGCCTAAATTTGTAGATATTTTAAATCGAAATAATACTGTATTATTAATTTTTTGTATTTTTTTAACACGGAAATAACTAATATTTTCATGTTTTGAATAAATTTCCTATTCTTTAATGTATATAATTTAAAATAAATTAACTTTTCTTTCCTTAGAAGAATAAAAATCAGTATTATTCAATTGATATAATGATCAGTTGATAAATTTGATGTAGCTATTAAAACCATTCACCGAATTATTTGACATGGATATTGTTTGAAAAACGAGGTAATTTATACATTAAGAAAACGATTACATTTATTTAAATCTTCTGTTATATGAAATGCAAACGATTTTATAAATTCTTTCTTAATAATAATTATGTGATTATAAACAAAGTATTTATTTATGTACCTTAAGCAAGATAAAAAAAGACAAAAAAATTAATTTTTGGATTCCAAATAAATAGAATGTCATTTTTAGTTTAAAAAGTTTGTATTGTAATTCAGTTAATTATATTAAAATGCAAAGAGGTTATTTCACGCAAGATTAATCGACATTAATAATTAATTTCAGTAAAGGCGAACATTTTATTAATATTTATTTATCTTTTACATTTTTACTGGCAATACTTTTCAAAATCAAAACAACTAATAAAAGAAATATATTAACTGAGTGAAACTCCAATTTGTTTTTTTTTGTGCGTGTGTGTGTTTTTTTTGTTTATTGACAAGATTTTTTAAATATTAACTTCTGGAAACCGGGGATAAAAGCCATTGTTGCTATAAATCCCAATACCTTATATTTTTCAAGTTTAAAAGAAATATATTCAATGCAAAAAAAAATTATTTTATTTTATTTTTATGTTATAAAAATAAAATAATTAAATCGTATTTTCCAATAATGGCAATTGCACAAACGATAAAAGTTGTTCTATTTTAAATTATTCTTATAACATACAACTGTGTTTATAATGTGCTGGAAAATTTAATTAAATATTAATCCACAGTTCTAAAAAAAAACTTTTTTCACGAAAGACTTGTTTATAGTTAGTTGCGTGACATAGAGATGCAAACAAAGACAATGATATGCAGATGGCCCCATTTACAAAATGGTAAGTTTATTTTTTTAAAAGAATAACATTGAATGTTTTGCCCTTGAGACATAAACATATCCTGATATCCAAAAATGAATAAAACCTTGCGTTATTTTAACTAATAATTTATCTTGATATAGATTTTTAAATTTTATGTTTTAAAATGTTATGTCATTTCATGTTTATGAAAAATTTTCTGTAATTTAATGAGAACATAATTTTTTGTTATAGTTTTCATGTAATTACCTTTAAAGTAGCAAATTCTGTTACAAGAAACAATAATAAACTTTTATATTTTTGAATGTATTTTTTAATTTCAATTCTTTAAAATGTCTAAATCTTTAAGGATTTAAAAAATTAATAATATATTAAATAATTTATAACATGTCAAATAATTTATAATACATTCGTAATTTTATAAAACACCTGGCGATATTGTTTTAATAAAAATGAAATGATACATTTTTTTTAATCTGTCGAGTTTTAAAATGACAAAATGTATTAGTTTACAAGAAATTTGTTGACCGAAAATAAATTATTGAGAAAGTTCCAAACTGTTCTTAGATTTTAACCCCTTAACCGGTTTGCCCGTACGCCGTACGTGCATCGATTTATCGAATTTTGATAATTGTAAACAAAAAATAAATCATTCATAACAATTATTATTCAATAGTAAATAGATTTCGAATACGTAGATAAGCCAAATAATTCCATGGATTCCCATTAGAAATAAGAAAATATCTCCAAAATAGAAGGAGTCATCTTATTAGATAGTAAGAAAAATAATCCAGTTAAGGGGTTAATGGGCTAAATGGGTTAATCCATTTAGTAAAATTATACTAAATGGATGTTAATTTTTTAAATTCCAAAATTTAAAAAGATTATTAAATATAAAAATCTATGTTGTCTATTAAAAAATCGCTCATTTTTTATTGGTGATTGTTGCAAAAATTGTGACTTATATATTAAATCGAAATCCCATTCAAATTAATCAAATGTAGATTCATTTCAAATATTCTACGCACAAATACAATTGAAAATATTTTAGTTTCATCTCTTCTTTTTCTTCTTTTTTTTTTAGAATGAGGGGTTAAATCATTTAAAACCACAAATTTGAAAACATTATCAAACGTAATAAATACAAAAGATTCAAGTTTTTGGTAATAAGAAAATGCCTAGTTAACGGAAACTTTAATTAAATTTGAATCTATCGAGAGGGAATATTTTTATAACGAATTTACCGGATGAATGGATTTTTCAGACAAAATAACTTCTCATAAAAATGCTAAATAAATAAAACTAATAATTGTATTTATATGACATCGTGTTATAGATAATTACTATCAAAATATGAATCAAATTAATTACACTTTGCAATTTAAAAATTTATAGCAAAACAGATCATTAAACTAATAAAAACTAAAATTAAAAAAAAAATTAAAATCATATCAACCGTAAATCAATCGTATTCGTATTTAAACCGGTAATCATATCAATCGGTAAAAATACAAATACGAAATTTAAAGAAAAATGTGTTTAAATTTTCATGATTTAAAATGTCGTCTTGACAACAGAAAAACAATTACATCAGAAAAAGAATTAATACATAATATATTCTGCACATACATTCAGAATTCTTTCTTTTTTTTCTGTAAAAATAACATTTTAATCCAACAACAATATGTTAAATAATTTTCTTTTACTTGATCTTTTGATGGTAAATAAATATGAAAGAAAAAAAAAACTCCTTTTAGTTTTAAGTTATTAAAAAAATTATTTTATTATATTTTGAGAATTGTCCCTGTAAATTGTCTGATATTCCAATTAATAGTTTGAAATAGAAAAAACTAGAAAGTAATGAAAAGTTTATGCAAAAAAATACATATTTCTTTCCAAAACAGCCAAAAAATACTCAAAAGAATAGGAATTTAATACACTTTCTTAAAATTACAAAGTTTGAAGGATATTTAAATAGTTTTTATAGGAAAAAAAATATTTATTTCAACAATGTAATTCCTTTGACAAAAAATAAATAAATAAAATAAAATAAATAGGAAGGAAGAAAGAAAAATCAAATGATATCCCCCCACCTTTATTCTATTCCCAATTCTGATTTTTTTTAAAAAGAAGAATATTAATATTCTGATAATAATATTTTATTCTTAATACTGATATCAAATAGCTGAAAAAAAATCTCAAAAATATCTTTTTCAAAATTTTAACTCACCTGTTTTGTTGGTTGGAATTGGTAAAATCCAGTAGCATATTTTTTTTCAAAACAGACAATATCGATGGCAGGCACTTTAAAAAAAAACTCTCTGATCCTTCTGCAGAAATTATTCTACTGACTTTAAATCAGCATTCCGAGTTGGTCAAGAGAGAGGGGAAAGCAAATACTACGACACCGGTGAAAATAAAGCTCAACTGTGATTCTTTTGGTCAGTTCTTCAGCGGGACAAAGTCCACTGTGTGAGAGGGAACAGAAAGAAGGGACAACGACCCAAACCGCGCGCACTACGAGAAGAAACTGAAATTGACTCTCCTAGCAAGGTTGGCAGGTGAAGAATCAAGGTCGGTGACGTCACTCGAAGGAAGATCGTGCTTTTGTTGTTCGACCGGCACGCGAGCGGCCATTTTGAACCACAAGGTCCCGCGCCTTGAAGTGCCAAATATTTCAAAAGTTGCCGGAATGTTTGCTGAAATAAATCACTGCCTTCTGGTTGTGAAAAAGGGGAATGTCTATGTTTAGTGTCCTGCTAGTGTGGAACGGATTAAGTCAAGGAATATCTTTTCATTTTTTTTCGGTGTAAAACAGTTTCATGGCCAAAAAATAAATCAAATAAATAAAAATGGCGTAATATTGCGCTAAAACTTAAAATGTTACTTGCATATAATTGACATTCCTACAAATCATTTCAGGATTGGATTAAGTCTTTTCATTAAGTGTAGAAGATGGATTTTTTTTTTTTTTTTTTGAAAAACGTTCAAAAACTGTTATATTTTTGAATATTTGTATTTAAAAAGTAGATGAAACATCTATGAAATCAAAATATACCAGTTCAAGAACAAAAAGTTTTTTTAAAAAATTTGGGAAAGGAGGTGTTTTGGAGGGATGGCTAAAAAGAAGTATAGAGCAAGAATCTAGTTTTATCAAATGATTTGCTTGAAACTTTTTAGATAGCCTAAGAAATATATTTCTGAACCAAAATAATAATTATTATTATAAGCCGTATTCCTATCCATTCTTTAAACATTGGCATTCAATAAATAAACAGCACGAAATTTTCTTCTTTTTTTTCACATTGTAACTCTCTAAAACAAACCGTAGAATATTTTCAAATAAATACATTATTTATTCTCTAGTATATTCGAGAATTTAAAAAAAATACTTAAATTTGAAGCACAAACCTCTCATATGCAGGTTTCTGAAAAATAAATACTCCTGTCTGAAATGAATACTCCTGATACCATCTGCTGTTCTCGGCCATGTCCAGATTCACACTTTGTATAAAAAGAGTGGGATAAAAAAATCACAAGGAAATAAGCAAGAAACTTTCGGAAGGACCATTCCAACTGATTCATACAGCATTTGAGTTATCGAACCAAATAACATCGTTTTAAATCTTAGTTCTAAATGAGAAACATTACTCAAGAACAAAATAAAGATTAAAATGAAATCTGCTATGCATATTTCAATCTATCATGTCAGAACCTAATTTCTTGAACGGCCAAGCAACACGTGCTCGTGCGAGATAGATTATATTTTTATTCATTTTAATCGTTTTATCGAATGAGTCACTTTAGTACTGCAAACGATCATAAAAAAACTTTGTTCTCGCATTGATTGTTTAAAGAAAATATCGCATTTCCTATCTATTTCATTTCATATAATCACGTGCTCAAAATGACATTTTTCTAGGTTTTATTTGCTGTAGTCATTCGCTTATGTTTTTTAATCAGAACTTTTGTATAGCTGATGGCAACACGTTATTAAAGGCTGATTTTTTTAGATGCTCGTGCAGATAATAAATTTTTTATTTTTTTGCCTACGGATTTTTGTTGACGTCACAAAACCTCATTCCAAAAACCACATCATGTTTTATCATGATAAAATAATTGTAAAGGTTAGCATTATATTGATATTTCAAATTCACTCTAACATATAATTATACTTATCATTTCAAACAATATCAAAATGATTGAAGTATTTTGATTTTTTTAAATTCTCACTTTAAATAATTGTACAATACGTAATAATAATTACAGAATTTTATTACAACAATATACTTCATGAATACATGTAATTTTTTCTTGAATTTCTGTTGCAATATATGTAAAAATATAATAATTATTATTAAATATATCGCAATATTTTAGGTCATTTTATTACAACAGACAAAGATATCATTTTAATCAGATATCATTTTAATTCCAAGAGTCTTAAGTATATTTAATTATTTTCTATTTTTAAAAAAGATGAAATTCACTCCATTTGTGAATTTTAATGTTTCCTTATTAAAATTGTTTGAGTTAAATTATGAAGCTAATTATAATAATATTTCATTATAATTAATCTATATTTTTTTTCTTTTGCTTATTTGGATGTATTTGGATAACATGAAAGTACATCGTGGAAATCATTAAATATTCGATGGGTAATACTGATATTAATATTGTGACTTTATATTAAATTTTAGTTCACATTATTCTTAGGTAAAGCATACAAATGCATATTCAAAATCTTAACACATTGACTGGAGCTTTATTCACTTGCGATTTATTTATGACATTTAATTACTTCATATTTAATACCGAAAAAGATTATCTCTTTTCTTCAATAACTAAAAGCTAGAGCTGAAAGGATCATTTAATTATATTGTTATGAATTTTGTGTAAATTAGATGTAAATATATGTTAATTTTTGTTGAAATATGTAAATATTTTAATTTTATAAAATTAATTGTAATAGAATCGCGCGTCATTGAGAAAAGATCATTCTAAGGAGATTTACAACAGAAGATCGCCATATTTGGCTAATTTGGCGATGTAAGTGTGTTGGTGACGTAATGAGGTCGCCAATGGTTTTTATCATACTCTAAAATGCGTAGTAGAAGCTAAGAAATAAAGATTTGTTCTTATAGAATATTGTATAAATTACCAGACGGCTGGAATACAATTATAATAATTAAAATTAATTAAATAGAATTAATTCGCCCTGAATTTGTAGATTGTGTTGCGAATATTTGATATATGTTTTCATAGACGATAAAGTCTACACCTTCGTATCGCTCTGGTGTTAGAATTATTCGTAATAATATCGAAGATACGAATCACAATCAAATCATTATGGCGAAAGTGGTAATTTTATTTTGAAGCCTAACATAAAATTCTCTGTACTACGTAGTAAGTACAGTAGAAAATCAAAGAGTGAAAATTTCCGCTGCCTTACTTGTGATAATAAATATATAACGAATATACCATGACGAATAAAATTAGGTATCCATTTTTGATTTCCTGAATACGAATACCTTTGTTGTTTCCTGTTCTAATGGCGGAAACTGAAGAATTATGGCACCGAAACGTTAAGGATCTGACAATAGAATAAAATTCTATTGCCAGAATTTCATTCTATTTTTTATTAATAAAAGAGAATATTTTTTTAAAAAACTCTATTTTTATAAGAATGCAAAATAGTATAATTTTCTTTCACCATGTGTGTGTGTGTGTGTGTGTGTGTGTGTGTGTGTGTGTGTGTGTGT
>JAOUZG010044942.1:3947343-3977486 GCA_026289955.1 Argiope argentata | reverse complement strand
TGTGTGTGTGTGTGTGTGTGTGTGTGTGTGTGTGTGTGTGTGTGTGTAATGATGTAATTTCAATTGCAATTCATTTCCGAGGTTTTTTCTTGATTTAGCCCATAGTAGCTTCATCCTAAAAGTTTTTATTAGTTCATGATCCCTTCCCCTTTTTCTATATTAACCCTTTGCGGTCCGATGTCGAGTGTGACTCTACATCCAAGACTACGCACCGTTTTGACGTTTCATTTATTTAATTTTCAAATTTCATTGTTAAAAACGCCTACATAGTGGTTGAGAGATGTAGATTCATTTTTCAAATAAATTCGATTTAAGAGAATTATATATATTTATTTTTCATACCAATAAACAAATCCTTGTATCAGGTGAATAATTTAGCATCTAATTATTTTTCGGACTTCAAAGGGTTAATAAATCAAATGAATTATTATAAAGATAATGCGTCATTGATTATTCCATTTTCCCAGTAGATGGATAATAAATCACTTATATAAATAGATTCTTTTAAAAGAATCCTGCGTTTCTCTTGTCTAAAGGTCAACATAAGGTCAATACCTATAAGAATTCCTCTAGAAAATCGACGCGTGTGTGATTTATGAGAACATTAAAGTATATAAGACAAGAGATAAATCTTTCGTCCTTTTTATGCCTTTTTGCGCTAAGCTGCTGGAATAAAAACGAAATTGAAAATTCAACATGTATTTTCTCCATGGCCATGACTCACTACAGATTTCAGTTTATATATATATATATATATATATATATATATATAAAATGTAAACATTGTTATTTGTTGTAAGCAGAAGATGGTTTCGAAGACATAGATGACACTTCGAATTCTTAAGTTCGTCGTATTTCATCCCTGGAAATGACGATTCATTTACAAGTGCACGTATAAGGCGTGTCAGTTCACAGCGCGGCAGAAAAGCAGAAGAGGAAACAGAGGGAAAGAAATTGTTATCCCTGGTCTTAAATACCATAAGATTTTGATAGGGAAAATATTTTATTTATTATTATATGCAATGAGATTTCGACGAGGATTTCCTCGACACAAGCTTAATCAGGCAAGGGAAACACAAGGATCTGTTTAAAGGAATGTGCTTGGCTGGACAATTTTCATCCTCTCATGGAATCTGTAGATTTTTAGCTGATTCAGCAATTTTACACTACTTCTGTTGAACTAATTAACTAGAACAAGTGGAATGGATCAGGAAATAAGAGAATATTTTTAGAATGAAGTTACTATGGGTAAATTAAATTGTAAATTAGGAACTTAATTTGAATTTAAATTAGAGTTTATATACATAAGAACAACAAATATAAAATAGAATAATTTTAACCCTTAATATTAAGAGAAGAGAAATTTCGATTATTATAAACCTGTTTCGGTTTTGTTCTTCTTCATTTTTACGTTGATTTCTGTTTCAATTTTCTTTAGTTGCTTTGGTCTTACACACACACAAAAACACACACAAACACACACACACTTTAATTATTATTAAAGTGTGTGAGTGTTATTAATTAGTGTGTGTGTGTGTTAATTTAATTATTATTATTCTCTATTCTCCACTGGCAACTAAATATTTTATCGGGCTTGTTTTGGTTGTATTTAATCTCAATTAGAACTCTTACTCGTTATTTCATGTTTAGGATTTTTTCAAAAAGTACTTTCAAGTATAAAAATGAGGCAGAAGTTAATGATGTGTTAATTTTATGCCTTACATCTGTCTGGTTAATTGTATACAAGAACCGCTCTAATTGATGCTGAATTGATTGACAAAAATAAATAAATAAACAGAACGATATCTCTTTTCATTCCGTGATGTCACAATGTTATTAACCCTTTGCAGTCCGAAAAATAATTAGATGCATAATTATTCACCTAATACAAAGATTTGTTTATTGCTATGAAAAATAAATATACATAATTATTTTAAGTAGACTTTCTTTGAAAAATAAATCTACATCTCTTAACCATTATGTGGGCGTTTTTAACAATTAAATTTGAAAAATAAATAAAACTCCCAAATGATGCTCAATCTTGAATGGTTAATTAAAGCTTTGTTCCTATTTATTTCAATTTCTGATCCTGAATATAAACACTTAATTAATTATTAGAGATGTGTTAGAAAGAAATATGGTTATATATATTTGTCTTAATATACTCGTATTCATAATATGCATGTACATTCAGTCTCTCTTTTATACAACGGCTATATATATATATATATATATATATATAATGTGGGAACGTTTTTTTAAGTAATTATTTATCTTAATTTATTTAAGTCACTTAGTTACTAAAGTTGCTTAATTTATTTAAGTTAATAAAATGGTTTGAAACAATCACGAGACTTCTCAATCTCTCTCTTTTTGTTGCTGTTGTTGTTACTTATGGCACTTGTCATTTGGAGAAGCCTGCCGCTGATACAGCAGCAGATTTAAGCCGAAAGGATTGTCTCTTGTTTTTAAAGTAGCGCCAACAACTAGGGCCAAGAGTACGACTTAGCTACACACTCACCACATTTGCTTGCACAGCAATATAAGGGGCACTGTTTTTTTATAGGGGGGGGGGGGCACTGTCACACATCTCACAGATAGCACACAGAAGAACAACCATGCCCAAACAGGGACTCCCAGAACACGAGGAAGACCCGCTACCTCTTTTCCAGAAAGCTCTCTCTCTCTCTCTCTGTGTGTGTGTGTGTGTGTGTGTGTGTGTTTGTAATGATACTTTAAACTCTAATTTCAATTGTAATCAATTCTCAAAGTTTTTCTCTAATTTAGTTCATAGTAACTTCATTCTGAAATGTTTTATTATTTCCTGGTCCCTTCCATTTTTTTCTATTTAATAAATCAAATGAAGTGTTATAAAGATAATGCGTAATTATTCCACGTGCCGAGAGATGGATAATAAATCACTGGTGTAAATATTCTTTTAAAGGATTCTTTGGATGAATCATAAATCTTACTTTTCTCTTGTCAAGATCAAATGTATAAGAATTCCTGTCAGAAATATACACATGTGTGGTTTATGAGAATACAATCTATAAGAGATAGATGCTTCGTTCTTTTTTACGCCTTGTAAACCTTCTCCTGCAGTTATGCATCCTGAGATAGAATAAAACAAAATTAAAAAGTCAGTATGTGTTTTCTCCATGATTTTGAGCCATGATTCTGCAACCGGTTTTCAATTCAGAATTGATATGGATTTCATTATATATATTTATCATTTTTTAAACTTTCATTTTCAATTTCTCTAGATGGCAAACAAAGTTTTGAAGCTCGACCGATTTTGAGACAAAATAACAACTTTGATGTCGTAGTTCTTCGTCAGCATTTTAAAAACATATGTACTGTCAAAAAAGCACATGTAATAATAAATCATTAATATTAAAAGCGGGGCAACCTTTTAAAAACGCATCTGCTTTCAAAGAAGCGTACATTATAATAATGCAGTACTGGCAAAAGCAGGTAAAAATCATTTTTGGTCGTAAGACATTAAAACCTTTAAAAACAACTTAACTAACTAATAACAAACTAAACAAAACAACATCATGCTCTAGCATACTAAAAAATTATGTTTATCTGTGTCTAATATCTGATGGGTTCGGCTCAGCTGGTCATGCTCAGATAGCTGTTAGGTGGTCACGGCTCATTTCAACCCCATCCTTTTAACTTTTTTTTCTCACAGATACTGAAAAGGATTGCTTAACTTTCGACCGCGAAAGCAAATCATACAATTAAATAGTATTTAAAGAAACAATAAGTGTTGTTTTTGAACTTGATTGTAACAATTAAAACTGTTTTTAAATAATTCGAAAATATATATATATATATCGTCTAAAAATTGCCGAAAATGAGGAAAATATTGCAGAACGTTTAAATCGACGTATTTATAATTGTTGGACATTTGGGAAAAATCGATGCAGAAAATTATTTGGGATCCGAATTTTTATGAAGTTCTTGAGTTTTTCCAATTTCGTGCAATGATCCCTAGTAAACAAACCGATTCGAACCCAACTTTTTCCCAAGTTTCGTGATTTGTGGTTGGTAGCAATTGAAATGCAAATTTGGCTACTATTTTTAATCATCTCGTATAAGTACTTTTTAGATGGAATATGAGAAGTGGTTTAAGCTCTTCGGCCCAGACGAAAAGGGAATTAACTGTGTGCAACTAGTTTACTGCTTCTCCATTTCGAGATAGTTTCTTTCGGTTTGTTTAAACGTTAGACAGAAAGGATGAATGGTTCGAATCTGCTGACCAAGATCTAGTAATGTTAATTCGAACTTTGATATTAATACTTAACGTATTTTATACCGCCCACCTGGCATAGGGGTAGCCAGCCTTCTTCGTGATCTCGGCTTCCCGAATTCGAGTCCCGGTTCGGGCAGGGTTGTTCTTCTGTATTCTATCTGTGAGATGTGTGAATGTGCCCCCCTTGTAAAAAGGGCTGTGAAAGCGAATGCGATAAGTGAATAGCAAAAGTCGTACTCTTGACCCTAGTTGGCGCAGCTACTAAGCTCTGTTTAGGTTAAATCGCTGTCAACCTCAGCGAGCTTGTCCATGGCAAGTGCCATAAGAAACAACAACAAACTTATTTTATGATTGCTTCGGTGATTAACACATTCACTTTATACTTTAAAATCATTAAAGTCATTTTAAGGAAACTATGACGGCGACCTGCCGCAGAGGTAGCGGGTCTTCCCCGTGTTCTGGGCGTCGCGAGTTCGGGCAGGGTTGTTCTTCTGTGTTCTATCTGTAAGGTGAATGTGCCCCCCTGTGAAAAGGGGCTGTGCAAGCGAATGTGATAAGTGAGTAGCAAAAGTCGTACTCTTAGATCTAAAACAACACTTAGGGAAGGAGAGTCTTTTGATGAGTGAAATTACTGTCTGTCTTTAAACCGGAGCCTTAATTAAACTTTTTGCGGAGGCAGAAGGAATCTCCTGAAGAGCGAAATGATCGTCTGTGTTTTATCTACAGACAAATCCTATTTTTATCTTTTTTAACAGTATAAATCTTTCTGAATATGTGCTATAAAAAGTTGTTTTTTAAGTTGTTTTTGTTCTTGTGTTCCATTTTACAACGGAAGGAGGGGCGCAGTAGCTTCTGAGGGTAAGTCATAGAACAGACTCTCCGACTCACCATGAAGGTATACGGATTAACCGTAGGAACTAAATAATCGAACCGCAGCAACAGCAATTAATGGGAACTGCGGTTAAGTCTTTATGGCTGTCACCGGCCTCGGTACAACACTCCCCGAAGGAAATATGTCCCGTCATCGATGGGAGGAGTCTAATTCCACCTATTAGTGTACCCACCGGGTTGGCGAGATTCAGCCACCATACCGGAAGCATCTCATCCCTAATTACGAGGTGCCCCCCCTGAGGGCAGCTTCTGAGGATATGGACCCTTGAGCACACGAGGGCAGAAGTCTTGATTCTAGCTCACACACGTCAGAAACCCTTTTTACGGGGTGGACTTCATTCATGTATTTAATTCATTTATCCATAGATCGTAATTTAGATTTGGAACAGAGAACGATCACTTCTAACTCAGTGCTCTCAGCGGTATTGCTCCCGACATGGAGGATTTTGTGACCACGACAGATTTAACGCGCGCCAGCCACATATACACACGGGAAGTCTTCGACCGGTGGGATTCGAACTCGCAACCTAAGGAATACGAGGCCACCCCTCTACCAAACAAGATATCCCAGCCTGTTTTTTTTAAAGTATTTTTGATTAAATCTAAACATATTTTTATGTTTGTTTCGTGCTGTGTAACATGTCCATATTACATCGAATGAAGGCTGGACTTAAATTTAAAGCTAATTTTTCTTCTTGGATGCTAGTGGGTACTGCCAGTATCATAATAATTCAAAAAAAAAAAAAAAAAAAACGGAATATTTTTTTAACCCCTGGTTGAAAATCCAAATAATCTAAAAATTTTATTAAAAACAATTTTTAATAATTAGGAAAGCTTACAGCATACGATGCTAATGGATTTTATAAATGAAAGTAACAACAAACCAACTAATTTTTTTAGAAAGAATAAAATGAAATCTGCTGTGCATGTTTCAATGTATCATGTCAGAACATCATTTCTTGAACGGCCAAGCGCCACGTGCTCGAACGAGTTAAATTATATTTTTAGTCATTTAAATTGCTTCATTTGAACGAGTCATTTTAGTATTGCCAACGATCCAAAAAACTTTGTCTCGCATTTATTGTTTTAAAAAATATCACATTTCCTATTTATTTCATTTCACATAATCACGCTCTCAAAATGACATTTTTCTAGGTTTTATTTGCTGTAATTAACTTATTATTTTTTTTAGAATCATAGCTTTTGTAAATGGGATGGCAACTCGTTATTAGAAGCTGATTTTTTGAGATGCTCTTGCAGGTAATAAAATTTTTATTTTTCGACTAAGGAGTTTTGTTTACATCAAAAACATCTTCCTAAAACAACTTCATTTTCTGACATGATAATAACTTGACACAGTATCTTGCACATCCATCCGTTATGTTTTTTTTTAAGAACTGTGGTCAAACATGGCGCCGCATTCTGACTCTTCCTCTGCGTCCGTATTCTTACTATGTCCAAAATGCAAATGAGCAACTTTTTCCTACGGCACTCCACATAAAATGACCTGGATATCGGTGAGACGTCGTTAATTAATACTTGTCGCAGTCGCGATTTACATTGAATAATTCTTAATTGCTCTGTAAGAATGGATCTGTGTCAACGTGGGTTGGATTCTGAAAGCAAGCGGTATCCTGAACGATCTTGTCGTTATTTTTGGAATACTATGGATGCCGAGTTCAAAGAAATCAGGCAGGTCTTTCGTAGATTCTATATAACGATGATTCGATGTTATCGTTGAATATTTTGTGGTATTCAATGGAATAATACTGAAAAGTTGGGTATCGTGGAAATAGTTCTTTTTTGTGGGTGGTGCTGAATTGAATCGATTCAACTTGTAGTTTCGAAAAGTCAACAATTAGCGTTCTTAAAAGGGACTCTGAACTAGGAGATGAACGATCGACAGATTCAAATAGATTAAAATATTATTAGCTTAATTACCAAATAAATAAAATTCTAAAAAAGGTATAAATTTTATTAATTACTAGCTTTTACCCGCAACTTCGTACAGATGGAAAAACACACAACTAACCTAAAATCAATTGATTACAGTGTAATAAGTATATAGTGTGTTATTTATAGTGTAAAAATAAATCAAAACCGCAAATCAAGTCCATATTTTTTTCCAAATCAGGTTAAGTATATTTTATTTATCGATATAGATTGCTACAACAGTATTATACACATATTTTAAAACTTTTAATTAAAATGAAAATACAGTTGTCAACAATTACAACACGAGAATTTTTAACGACAATTAAGGCAACACAATTATGTGAATTTTCTACGCCAGTTAGGGTAACGCAATACAAACTAAAAATTTTTAGTTTGCTTTATTTTAATTCAAAAGTACTTCAAAATAAGTCCGAAAAATCGATTAATTAACAATGCTTGATTTAACATGCATCAGACACTAAGAAAATAAAGAGAATCGTTTGAAATTATCGGTCGGAAACATGTTAAGCCTAAATTTACTCATTGCCGATTGAGAAAACAAAATTTTTTGCGGGAAAGTAAGACAACTGTCGTTTTTACTATTTTCCTAGTAATTTTTCCGTTTTTTCTCTCTATAAGAATCTTCGTCTGTTAACGAAAACATTTTTTAAAAAATTAGCCGAATTGGTCTAGCTGTTCTCGAGTTTTGCGCTTAGAAACACATTTGGCGATACATTTTTATTTATATAGATAGTAAAATAATTCTGACATTTTCTTTTCAATTTAAATTAGTTTCTTATCTTTTCAATATGTTCACACTCATGAAAATATTTATAAGCATCAAGTTTCTGTTTACATATAGCTGTACGCAAGAGAAAATTCCGTACAAACATGAATTAAAAAAAAAACCTTCGGAAGTCATCTCCGCAAGACTTTCTCCCATCATCTATACTACAATTATAAATGTGAAAGTTTGGATGGATGGATGTTAATCAATCATGACCGAACAGATAATCAGATGAAATTTAGCAAAAAGATAGATAATAGTCTAGAATAGGATAAACGCTACTATTTATTCCAGTTAATTGAGTGGCTCATTTTTGATTAATTAATAACTAACTTTCCCGTCAAAAATCTCCATTTTCCACACTACCAAATGAGTAAGATTTCAGTTGTTTTTTTCACACACTAATGAGGTTAGGCTTAACATGTTTTCGACCGATTATTTCATTTAAAACTAAGAATTGGTGATTAATCGTTTCTTATTTCTTTTGAACTAAGAGCACTTTTGAATCAAAATACAACAGAATAAAGGAAATTAAAAATTTCTAATCTGAATTGCTTAGCTCCAACTGGCGTAGAAAATTCGTATATTTGTGTTGTCCCAATTGGCGTTGAAAATTAACGCATACATACGGTTCCATAACATTTTACATTATGATCAGACCGTCAGTTCTCACACATACGCATCAAAATTTCCATGTGTACGAAATCGAGGGTAAAAACTAGTCTTTGATAAGCGTTTCATACTAGGGACGCCTCGCATTGGCGTACAAAAGTTACAAAATATTAACTTTTGGCGTGAATTTAGCATTTTTATTGAGTCTATCGTGCCATCCTTGGCAAGTCATTTGGCGATTAATGATTAATAATATCCGAAAATAGAATTTAAGTTTTGGCCTTATTTTTCCCAACCGATTGAAACAAAAATTTGAGACAAAATTGCAATTGTTGTCTCAAAATCTTATACCAAATTTGATATAATTAAGTCATTGAATTATTTTGTTATTTAGTCAGTTTTTGAATTATCACGTTTATTTGTTTGTGAAAATACAAACCCACAGACGGTCCACATATTGTTGGATTTAGGTCAAAATTTGAGAGATGTCTACAGTATAGATATTAAATCTGTGTACCAAATTTTATTTTTCGAGTTCTCTTCATTTTGTAATTATCGTGTTAACTTATATTCGTACAGTCAGACGGACGGGCTTCCTCTGAACAGATTTTGAACAAAATGTGATAGAAATCTACAAATTTGATGTTAAGAGCATACATCAAATTTCATCCGTTTAGCTCACAATGTTTTTGAGCTATCCCTCTCACAGACAGACGGACGGACGGATATTTTCTTAAAAAATATTTTCCGATTTCAGGAAAGCCTATGACAAAAAGATTCTTCAAATCTGGGTTTCGAATTTTTTGACAATTATAATACTTTCCCTATATTTTGTATACGAGAAGGTAAAAAATTGAAAAAAAACATACATATTCATAAAAAAATTAATAATTTATTTAATAACTTACCATAGTATAAAATGAAGTCTCCTGAATGATGCGTCTGTATGTTGGAATCACAAAAAAATTGAGAAATAGTTAACGGATATTAAAGATATCTATACTATTCTGTAGAGCATTTATTGGGGAATATTTTAGTACATTAATATCATATCAAAATAAAAAGCGGAGTTTTATAGATGTGATTTTAAATTATTCTCTTATGTGCGAACACCTCTAATTGTGCATGTGCAAATAGCGAGAGCTGTGGTATGCATATGCGATACATTTCTTTGTTTAGGTGTGATTTTAAACAGCGATTTAAATCTCATTATGCCGAAAAAAAGAAAATCCAAGCTCAAAATGATCGCCCGTGTTTTGTCTTCGGACATATCCTATTTTTACCTTCGTAAAAGTCTAAATATTGCTGGATGTGTGTTATAAAAAATTGTTTTGAAGCTATTTCTGATCATTTCTAAACATTTTTTTGTTTGTTTGATGTTGCGTAAGATGCCCGTGCCATATCGGGCGTAGGTTAAACTCAAGTTTAAAGCTAATTTTTTTTCTTGGATGCTATGACACGGCCAACGCCGTGCGGTTAGTGTTGAATAAATTAAAAATATCGTGAAATGGGTGATTAAGTTGAACAGCTTTTTTTAACCCCTTAACTGGTTTGTTTTTCTTACTATCTAATAAGACAACACTTTCTATTTTGGGAATATTTTCTTATTTTGATTCAAATGGAAATCCATGTTATACCTGGCTTATCTACGTATTCGAAGTCATTTTACTATTGAATTATAATTGTTATGAACGATTTATATTTTATTTACAACTATCAAAATTCGACAAATCGATGCACGTATGGCGCATGGGCAAACCGGTTAAGGGGTTAAAAAGGGCCCTCACAATGCAAATCGTCTTTGATCTCAAAAAGTCTAAATCCACCACAATGAATTGTCAAAAATGTTATGGATTAGGTTTAATTAGGCTTATGGTTGTCAAAATAATTGTTGAAATGACCACAGGATTATTTTAGAACAATAATCGTCATTTGAATTTTATTTTAAAGAAGTAAACTAGTGTTAAATCAGAACCTCGCTTCCCATACTTCAATAATCTTTTGGAAAAGTTTTAATTTTTATTGCAAGATTTCTGTACGATGGAATCCATGTAATTACTATACAGATTCTGCTAAGCAGCGATATCCTAAATAGTGTTATAGTTATTTTAATATGATTACAGATGCCAACTTCAAACAAGTAATGAAAAAAAAATTAAGTTAATGTCTACTTAGATCAGCAAAGAAAAACTTAGTTTTAGTTACTTTTTATTAAATAATTATAAGTAATACAAGTAATTGATTTTCGTAAGAACTGAACTCGCATTCTTCACCTTCGAGTAAAAAAAAAACCCTGAAGTTCTTGCATTTTTGCTGATTTCAATGTTTATTTAAAACTGCTAAAACTCTGTTCAAAGTATAAATAAAGATTAAAATGAAAACTGCTATGCATATTTCAATGTATCATGTCAGAACATCATTTATTGAATGGCCAAGCACCACGTGCTCGTGCGAGTTAAATTATATTTTTTTTTCATTTTAATCGTTTCATCGAATGAGTCACTTTAGTATTGCAAACGATCCAAACAAAAACTTTGTCTCGCATTCATTGTTTAAAAAAATATATCGCATTTCCTATTTATTTCATTTCATACAATTACGAGCTCGGAATGACATTTTTCTAGGTTTTATTTGCTGTAGTCATTAACTTATATTTTTAAATCGGAGCTTTTGCAAATGCAATGGCGACGTTATTAAAAGCTGATTTTTTGAGATGCTCGTGCAGATGATAATTTTTTTATTTTTCGCCTATGGATTCTTGTGGTCTCCAAAAACCTCATCCCAAAACAACATCATGTTCTGACATGATAGAAATGTAATAACTAATGTTATAGTAATAAATGAATGTTAATGTTGTGAATGAATGAATATTTGAAAAAACTCTATTAGCATCGAATGTCATCAACTACAAGTTTTAAAAAATACTTTTTAACTTGAGTGTGAGTAAAAGATATTTTTTATTTGCAATTAAAAATTTGAACAAGATATACAAATATGTATAGGATGAGCATTAGTTAATAGTAGGAATTGAAAAAAGAAATTTGATAGATTTTTTGTAGATTTCCTGTTATGATGTTCTCATGAAGAATTTCATGTTTGTATTGGAGCCAATAACTATTTAAAAAAGGAAAAAATTATTGAAAAATAATAACTTTTAAGATTATTCATTTTGAATTAATTTCAGTTGAATGCAGTAACATTTAGAAACTGCTATATTATCATTAAATTACTTGATTCAAAAATCAAACAAAAGATCATTGGACCTAAAACTACCAAATTTTGCACGTAACTACCTTTCGGTTTTATGTTTACGAAGTTGCAATTAATTTCTAATAAATTCAAAATAAATCAAAATCTCCACGTTTCTTTCGTCAATTACTTCGGTGTGCATCAAGAATCGAAATCCACTTTTACATTTCTTTGAAATCCAAGAAATAAACTTTTGACTGACACCAATTTTATTATCCGTTAAGTTTTTACTCCAATTGTAATGATTTCTAAAATAAATTTTTATCCTATCAGATCATGTTGTTTTTGGGATGAGGTTTTGTGGCGTCAACAAAACTCCGTATGCGAAAAATAAAAATTTTATTATCTGCACGAGTATCTCAAAAAATCACCTTTTAATAGAGTGGTGCCATTGCATCTACAAAAGGTCTGAATTAAAAAAACAAATTAATGACTACAGAAAATAAGAGCTTGAGAAATGTCATTTTGAGCACGTGATTATACGAAATGAAATAAATAGGAAATGTGATAATTTTTCAAAACAAACAATGCGAGACAAAGTGTTTTGGATCGTCTGAAATACTAAGGTGACTCATTCAAATGAAACAATTATAATGAATAAAAATATAATTCAACTTGCACGAGCACGCGGTGCTTGGCCGTTCGAGAAAGGATGTTCCGACATGATACATTGAAATATGCATAACAGATTTCATTTTAGTCTTTAATTAATTTTATTCGTTAAAAACTGCTTTGAGAGACGGATTTAGTGATAATGGTCACTGAACTGAGTGAAACCCATTCAGGTTGATTAAAAAAGTGTTGACATAGTTACAAAATAAATGAATTTGTAAAAAATATTCTCAATATTTTTTATATGATCTAATATTTTGTTCAGTATTATTGCTCAAGTTTCCTATATGTTTTGTTTTGTTAACTGAATCATAATCTGAGAGGACGCATGCATATTTGGTGGTTTCACGTATTGCAGATTTGGTACGATTCAATAACATTTAAATTCTGCGGAATTGCAGTTTAAAAAAGGAGATACTTGGGCCGTGTAGAGAAATGGAGAAAGCTGGACTAAAAATGAGTTTTAGTTAAATATCAACAATATTTTTTGAGTTTTCTTGGATTTTGTAATCTTGAGCGTTAGTCAGATGATGAGCACGACTCTTCAGCGGCGGTAACATCTGCACTATATTAACAGGAAGACAATTACCCTTCAATGTTAAATAGGAATCCTGCCATACCTGTAGACATGATAAATGTGCAATGGAATCGGATTAGAAACTGGGGTACCTGATCAATGCATGATTTTGCCAATGAGATAATTGAATTGAAGTTAGAAAGAAAAGAAATCAAATTATTAATAATATTTGCTTTTTTAAAAACGTTTTATGCAATAAATTAACGCAAAATCATAATAATAATGAATCGAAAACAGTTAAAGATATTAACCATCAATAATTTAATTACAATTCAAAATCAATTTTAAAAACTTTTTTTTTTTAATTCGGATGTTTCGGATCTTTAAAATTCGGATGTTTTCCTTCAAAATTTCGTAAAATATAAGAAAAAGAACTCAGCAGAGATTGCTGCCAAGTATATGATCTTAAGGTTATAAATAACTATACTATGATACAAGTAAATAAATTCTTACTAATAATTATTACATAAAACATAGAGAATAATAATTTATTGTTCTAAGATAAATATTCGAGGAATAAAAAATATGAATGCGTGGCCATTCTGACAGGGTTTAAAGCATTATTGTTTAAATTTCAAAAATATCTTTCATCCGTGATTAATGAAACATTTATTTCTTAATTTAATATCACCGTATTTAAAAATGTCTTTAATATTGTCTGATATTATAAGTATGGTTTTATTCTAAAATGAGTAATAAATATAATAATGAATAATTATATAAATTTAATAAAAATTTAATTCCAATATTTATATTGCACTGCTCAATTGCATGTCATTTTATGAAAGACGTTCTACTGAGTTATGCATAAAAATTATTTGTGTGTATCTCCGAATGTGTTGCTAATTATCTACGTTGCAATAAATTATAAATTCCCAGGGTTAAAAACCTATAACAAAGCTAGATACCTCTCCTTTTTTCTCCTATACAGTTCTAAAGTTTTTAATATTAATTTATTTCATTCATTTTTTTTATATTAGTTTTCCATTTGGGAGGTAAAAATAGATTAATAAATGAAACAGAAGACAGTTTTCTTTCTGAGCATAAGATGGCGGTACTATACGTCCAAAGCAGATTACATAGCATGACAAATTTCTTGTATTTAATTTGGTAGCGAATAATACCGAAGCCCGTAAAATATTTTCTAATCTAACAAATAGTGTTGTAAAAGCATTTTTCGAAAAAAAGTCAAGAAGTTAGTTCTATATTTACTTTGCTGAATTCTGGAAATAGGTTTAGAATAATCCAAACAAATAAATTTCAGGTATGTCTCTGGCATATCTCAGAATATGAATCTATTTAGCAGGTTTGCATTTTTGCTTGACCGATATCAACATTGTTCACTTCTAAACCAAGTTCTGCTTTTCTTCACAGTTTTTTGCTTCAGATTGCATTGCAAAGAAGTTCATGGTCTTCATAAAAGCATTGACATCAATTGTAGACATTTCACAGTAAACAGCTAATCCTCATTGTTTTGCCGAATGAATAATTGTTTGACGGGATGGAGGGATAGACTTTTCTAATATTTTAAAACGTTCTTTTTAAATAAATTTGTCACTCTTTTTCCCTCCACAAAAAATATTTGAATGTCTCTTATAACTGAAATATTTCAAAATCATCAACCTAAAATTAATTGGAGCGGTTTAAAAATAATTTTAAATTCGTGTCTTTTCAGACTATGAAATTCTTTGTCATTTAGTAAAAGTTAAAGGCTTTTGAGATAAATAAAATCTTAAATATTTAATGAATACATTACACACAATTTAAAATGCTTAAAAATAATACAGCAGTTCGTAGTTTTATTCCTGTGGGGAACTGTTACAATGCAAGCTGCTCCTTCTGATGTCGTGGGGGAATGCTTCAGCATAATTATTTTTTTTTTTAAATATTGAAGATAGAAAATGAGTGCCAACAAAAGACAATTAAATCTCTTTCCAAGCCTTAAATTTACTAATTTAAAAGAAATAGTTTATGGAACAGGCGTATACACTGATAATATATATTTATTGCCAACGAGTGCTCTCTTTTTTTAAAGCAAGTTTCGAGCAGCAATGCAACTTTAGTGAGTCGATTTCATTTCTTACACGCATGAAATCGTAGAATAAATAAATAGGAAGCAAGAAACCATCTCCAAAACCGGACGCACTAACCAATCATCAACGACTGAAAATTGGTGGCGCTGCGGTACGTATGCAAGACAAGGATCCCTCTATCAGTAGAATTATCAGAACACAGAGAGAAAAGCATGCTTATATTTCTCGATAAAATAAAAAGCATTGAGAAATAGAAGGACGAGATTCATTTTCATAATGCATGCAAATTAAATGCAATATTAAGCTGACAGTTTTAATGTATAAATCTAAAAACATTAATTTATTTTGTAATTTCTTTCGAAACCTTGCTATTGACTCCACAGGGTAGAAATTTGCAACTTCCTAAGTATCTATGTAGCCCGTTCTCTTTTTCTATTAAAAAAAACAACAACTTTAATTTTATTTTTAAAACATGCCATTTCTTTCATCTGTAACATCACCTAAATTAAAAAGAGGGGGAGGGGAATACTATTGTTGTTAATCGATTTACGTCAAATTAACTACCACTTTAGAAAAAGAGATGATTTTATAAGAAGTTTTGTGACTCTCTGGACAATTAAGATCATACTTCATAGGATCATTTCTATACTATGATTAGAGGTTCGCTCACCGAACTTCGCAGAAAACCCAACCACGATGATGTGAGATGTGATTTCTTCCTGAGCTTGAAAGTGGCTCCACGGTACCTTTCGGGGTGTCGCGAAGCCGTTGATGATCGCACTCCCTGGCTATTGCAGTTGGGAGATGGAAGGAATTTGATCTGAGTGGTTCCCTGATGATAAAAGAAGAAATCAATACATACTTCAGCTGTTTCACGTACTATAAGAATTTTAAAGGATGGTAGTTGTCATGACCTAAGTCAACATATAGATCCTTAAAGAAAAATTCTTATCTTCTACACTTCAGACATTTACATTTTTAAGACTTTTATTTATTACAAATCTTCAGTAGGTGGGTCATTAGATCTCTAACTTTCTTAAAAGCAGGCAGATTTCATGCTAAGCAGAGTGCACCGTTGGGTAGGCCCACTTCTGACAAAAAACTTTAAAAAGGATTGTTTGATTATAAACCCTCTATTCCACAAAGGAAAGAAATATCAACAGGAATTCACACAAAATCTTATTTTAAACACAAAGAGGTTCTCTAGATCGAAATACTTTAAGGATAAAGCTAAACATCCATTTCATGTGAAAAAAAATACCACTTTTAAAATTATTTACAAGTGTATATAGAATTTTCAAATCTTTAAATGGTTATGCTCTGGTTTCTCTTCAAAATCGTGCTAATCTTTCGCCTTTTACTAAAGATTACCGTGGAGAGGAACAACTTAATGAGCCTCAACCAATTTTTGGAATCCCACTTCGGTGGGGTTATATTAAAAAAAGTAGAAACATAAAAATGGCAGCGGTATCGACTCTGCAAACAGATGATCGCCGCGACGCCTCGTGGCATCTTACAACTCTTCATCCAAGGAAAAGGTTTTATTTCTTCTGCTGCTTTCTTTGCATTTTAAATTTTCCTTTTACCGATAAAAGTAACGAAACGGTGTTAAAATATAATTTAAAATTGCGATTATCAGCGTACTAAGCTTACTGTAAGACTGACTTATATATATATATAATGTTACAAACTTTTGACTGTGCTGTTTTCAATCCATGAAAAAATTGCATTTACTTAATTTTTTTTTTTCAGTTTCTATTGTTTGCATTTCCTTACGATTTCTCTTAATTTATAATAAAACGGCAAAAAAAAAACCGAATTTAATACTCCGGCTATTAACACAATAAGCCTGCTTTTTTTTCTTTGTTAATTTATTTTCAGAAGCAAATAATGAATGAACAATGTTTTAGTGATTTGTCAAACATTATTCCTTTCATATCCGTGTTCCAGAATGCTCAAGCACGAATACCTTAGTGTAATCTTTCCGACCACTAGCGCCATCTACTCAGAGCAATTTGCCATTCAGCCATTTCTCAATTGGTAAGATAGGGCATTCTTTGATCTACAATGTGATGCATGAGAATGAATTAAGAAACGCTATGCTATATAAAATTCTTTAAACAATTCATTGAGCAATCTTAGCGTTAGGAAAGATTATGCTCACCGAAAGAAGTGGGTGATAACTTTTGGAGAAAACAAATAATTTTAGATAATCACTTCACATGTCCACTCTGAATTTTTTTTATTTGATGGAGACCGCCGAGGAAAATAAAAATAACAGAATTTTTTTTTGTCGAAAATAAAGTTCACAAACTCCGATATCGTTAGTTTAAGAATATCAACGAAATGTAAGTTTGTTTCCTACTACGCAATTAAAAAGTAGAAAATAAATATTTTACAAACATTCATAAAATATCAGGATTCGAAAGATAATGTTTTATTTGTGCAAAATCATATGAAATAAAATATGCGAAATTTTGACGTTTTTTCGTAATAACTTCCGAAAATATTACAGCACAAAATTGATTTTTGGAGTAAAGTTGAAACTACAAACATTTAACTTTTGAATGATACTTATGCTATGACTTATAAATTAAAATTCTATATTTAATGAATTTTTAAACATTTTATTTAATCGTATTTTTCAACAACTTATTTCGCATAAAATAAAAATAAATTTCTTCGATTTAAAAAAAATTATCTTTTAAAAATATGTTGGCATAATATTTTCCAAAATTCTGATTAAAAATAAGTTAATTACTACCAAAAATTAAAGAGAAAAATATAATTTTTATCGCGTGATTATCTTTATCTTTACTTATAATAAAGCACAATGTGTGTGTGTGTCTGTTGGCGATGTACAGGCCAGACCGTTCAACCTACAGCTACCAAATTTGGTATATGTATACCTCGGGTGCCGGGAATGTGCACCAATGTGCCGAGAATTTGGCTTATTTTTAAATTTTAATTAATTAAAAAACGTTTTTTTGCTATAACTTACGAAAATATTACAGCAGAAAATTGAATTTTGCATCAAGTTAAAACTAAAAAAATTAGCTTTTTAACGATACTAATGTTTTGACCTACAAATTAAAACTCTATTTTTAATGAATTTTTAAACATTTAATTTAATCGGTTTTTTTTTTTCAGAAATTTATTTCGCAAAAAAAAAATAATAATAAAATTTTATCTTCTCGAGGATCTCAAAAAAAAAAAAAAAAAAAAAAATCAGCTTTTAATAAAATGTTGCCACCCACTTTCAGAAGTTCTGATTTAAAAAAAAGTTAGTTAAAACCAAAAATAAAACAGAAAAATACAATTTCCATCACGTGATTAAATGAAATGAAAGAAATAGGAAATGAGATATTTTTTAAACAATAAATGCAAGAGAAAATTTTTCTTGATCGTTTGCAATATCAAAATTAATAATTCCATTAAAGAATTAAAGTAAATAAAAATACAAAGTAAAAATATATTACAAAAGTGCGACAGTTAAAACTGAAAAAGAATTTTTAGAAAAGCACCTAATGATAATCTTCTGAGATCGTGATTAGTTATTTAAAAGCAAGAAATCTTAAACGAACTTTGAAAATGACGTCATTTCAAAGAAGCGGCGAACAAAAAGCAATTGATAATCAGTAGTAGTAAAATATTTTTGCATTCTTTTTTTTTTTAAATTTTTAAAACAGTAAGACATGTTTTGAATTGTTACTTTTATTTATTTGAAGAAGGTATTTTGTGCAAATAAAAGAATTCGCCTTCGTGATTGTAATTTATCTCCGCATTTTAAAGAATCATGCGAAATAAAAACGCATCTTCTTTCAACGAAGTAACGTAATATCAAAGCTATACTGGTAAAAGTAGGTCAGCTATTTGAAAACGCATCTTCTTTCAAACAAGCATACGTAATAATTTACAATGCAAAATTTGTAAAAGCATATATAACTATTTTTACCCGCATATTTCGGAGACATCAAAACTTTCTACCAAAACAATATCATGTTCTCAAATTGGAAAAAATAAATCAACTATCATTCCAAATTAAGCATATAAAAATGTCATTTCCGGCACGTGTATGTATAAAATGAAACAAATACGAAACATGATATTTTTGGAGAATAAATGGATGGAAACGTTTTCTGTGATATTTTACTATACATATATTACTAATCCAATTAAACAATTTTATTTAAGGCAAATATGGCCGAACATCTACAAGGCATCTTCTGTAATCGGAGCCCAACATCTAATTTCTTAATTTTTGGGGTACAGATATAAATAGTCTCTTAGCAATTGGTCCAAGTGAAATATATAATTATAGATTTAGGGAAAAAATGCTGATGAATTAAATTTTTACATACATCATCTGCTCTGTGAATCATATTTAGCAAAATATTCATGAGACAATAAGTCCTTAAATAGTAACAAATTCTTGAGACAAAAGTCCTTAATTAAATAAGTCCTTAAACAAAATCCAATCAACTAAATCAATCATCAAAGCTGATCGATCTATGAAAATTTCAATATAACTATTACGGTAAAAACTGGCGTTTTTTGATCACTTTATCAAGATATCAAAGAAGCCAATCAGGGTTTCTCTAGAATAATTGATCTAGATTATGAAAATGATGATTGTTCTAAACTTGCAATATTCAGAACTGAATAAATCAGCCAAATTTGAAGAGGATAGAAATGCTTATTTATTTATTTAGAAGTTGAAATATTAAGAATATTTTACAAATATGAATCTATAAGATCAAAGGAATTTAAACCATAATTTTTTTATATATGTTTATATACCTAAATTGAAGTTTCATCATTTTCAATTTAATTTAAAAGTGAATTTTACGTACACTGATAGAAAATCAAAGAGAGATGCGGATTCAAAGATCAGGACTGCTCAAGGCCTACATAATAGTATAAGTGAATTATATAAGTATCGAAATTTAAAGCTTAAATATATTTTGCTGAAAAACTTATTATGAGACCAAGTTATGTAAAAAAATCTTTTAACCCTTTAGTCGGCATTAATATTGGTGAACCGACTGGTCGCCAAAGGCGGCTAGTATGAAATAAAACAAATAGGAAATGTGATATTTTTTAAACAATAAATGCAAGAGATAATTTTTATTGATCGTTTGCAATATCAAAATTATTAATTAAATTAATTAAAATAAATTAGAATTAAAATAAATAAAAATATATTACAAAATTGTGACAGTTAAAACTGAAAAAGAATTTTTAGAAAAGTACCAAGCGATAATCTTCTGAGAGAGAAATTAATTATTTAAAAGTAAGAAATCTTAATCGAACTTGAAGATGACGTCATTTCAAAGAAACGACGAACAAAAAGCAATTGATAATATGTAGAAATAAAATATTTGTGCTTTCTTCTTTTTAATTCTTAAAACAATAAGACATGTTTGGAATTTTTACTTTTACTTCTTTGAAGAAGATATTTTGTGCAAATCAAAGAATTCGCCTTCGTGATTGTAATTTATCTTTGCATTTCACTGAATCATGCGAAATAAAAACGCATCTGCTTTCAACAAAGCATACGTAATATTAAAGCTATACCGGTAAAAGCAGGTTAGCTATTTGAAAACGCATCTTCTTTCAAACAAGCATGCTTAATAATTAATAATGCAAAATTTGTAAAAGCAGATAAAAAGATTTTTACCCGCATATTTCGGAGACATCAAAACTTTTAAACCAAAACAATATTCTGCTCTCACTTGAGTAAAAATAAATTAACTATCATTCCAAATTAAACATATAAAAATGTCATTTTCAGCACGTGTCTGCATAAAATGAAACAAATATGAAATATTGTAAATATTTTTTGAAAAAAAAAATGCAATGAAACGGTTTCTATGATATTTTATAATAAATTTATGACTAATTCAATTAAAAAGTTTTATTTAAGGCAAATAAGGCTTAACATCAACAAAACCTCTCCTGTAATCGGAGCCTAACATCTAATTTGTTAACTTATTTTGATAGACATAAATCTCTTAACAAATGGTCTAAGTGAAATATATAATTAGTAGATTGAGGGAAAAAATGCTGATGAAATACGACTTTTAAATTTTTACACATATCATCTGCTCTGTGAATCATATTTAACAAAATATTTTACAGATAATAAGTCCTTAAAATAAAAAAAGTGGCTCTTAATATATTGGTGGAAGAAAGATCCTGCTTACAAAAGTAAGCGACCCTAAAAGTAATTTTGACAACAATATGTAATGTCATTATTTAAAAACTACCTTAAATTTCTTGTCCTTTTAATTTCGTTATATCATTTTCATTTCTTTCAACGAGGACATTTTATTTCATATGATTTTGCACAAATAAAACATTATCTTTCGAATCCTGATATTTTATGAATGTTTGTAAAATATTTATTTTCTACTTTTTAATTGCGTAGTAGGAAACAAACTTACATTTCGTTGATATTCTTAAACTAACGATATCGGAGTTTGTGAACTTTATTTTCGACAAAAAAAAATTCTGTTATTTTTATTTTCCTCGGCGGTCTCCATCAAATAAAAAAAATTCAGAGTGGACATGTGAAGTGATTATCTAAAATTATTTGTTTTCTCCAAAAGTTATCACCCACTTCTTTCGGTGAGCATAATCTTTCCTAACGCTAAGATTGCTCAATGAATTGTTTAAAGAATTTTATATAGCATAGCGTTTCTTAATTCATTCTCATGCATCACATTGTAGATCAAAGAATGCCCTATCTTACCAATTGAGAAATGGCTGAATGGCAAATTGCTCTGAGTAGATGGCGCTAGTGGTCGGAAAGATTACACTAAGGTATTCGTGCTTGAGCATTCTGGAACACGGATATGAAAGGAATAATGTTTGACAAATCACTAAAACATTGTTCATTCATTATTTGCTTCTGAAAATAAATTAACAAAGAAAAAAAAGCAGGCTTATTGTGTTAATAGCCGGAGTATTAAATTCGGTTTTTTTTTTGCCGTTTTATTATAAATTAAGAGAAATCGTAAGGAAATGCAAACAATAGAAACTGAAAAAAAAAAATTAAGTAAATGCAATTTTTTCATGGATTGAAAACAGCACAGTCAAAAGTTTGTAACATTATATATATATATAAGTCAGTCTTACAGTAAGCTTAGTACGCTGATAATCGCAATTTTAAATTATATTTTAACACCGTTTCGTTACTTTTATCGGTAAAAGGAAAATTTAAAATGCAAAGAAAGCAGCAGAAGAAATAAAACCTTTTCCTTGGATGAAGAGTTGTAAGATGCCACGAGGCGTCGCGGCGATCATCTGTTTGCAGAGTCGATACCGCTGCCATTTTTATGTTTCTACTTTTTTTAATATAACCCCACCGAAGTGGGATTCCAAAAATTGGTTGAGGCTCATTAAGTTGTTCCTCTCCACGGTAATCTTTAGTAAAAGGCGAAAGATTAGCACGATTTTGAAGAGAAACCAGAGCATAACCATTTAAAGATTTGAAAATTCTATATACACTTGTAAATAATTTTAAAAGTGGTATTTTTTTTCACATGAAATGGATGTTTAGCTTTATCCTTAAAGTATTTCGATCTAGAGAACCTCTTTGTGTTTAAAATAAGATTTTGTGTGAATTCCTGTTGATATTTCTTTCCTTTGTGGAATAGAGGGTTTATAATCAAACAATCCTTTTTAGTTTTTTGTCAGAAGTGGGCCTACCCAACGGTGCACTCTGCTTAGCATGAAATCTGCCTGCTTTTAAGAAAGTTAGAGATCTAATGACCCACCTACTGAAGATTTGTAATAAATAAAAGTCTTAAAAATGTAAATGTCTGAAGTGTAGAAGATAAGAATTTTTCTTTAAGGATCTATATGTTGACTTAGGTCATGACAACTACCATCCTTTAAAATTCTTATAGTACGTGAAACAGCTGAAGTATGTATTGATTTCTTCTTTTATCATCAGGGAACCACTCAGATCGAATTCCTTCCATCTCCCAACTGCAATAGCCAGGGAGTGCGATCATCAACGGCTTCGCGACACCCCGAAAGGTACCGTGGAGCCACTTTCACGCTCAGGAAGAAATCCCATCTCACATCATCGTGGTTGGGTTTTCTGCGAAGTTCGGTGAGCGAACCTCTAATCATAGTATAGAAATGATCCTATGAAGTATGATCTTAATTGTCCAGAGAGTCACAAAACTTCTTATAAAATCATCTCTTTTTCTAAAGTGGTAGTTAATTTGACGTAAATCGATTAACAACAATAGTATTCCCCTCACCCTCTTTTTAATTTAGGTGATGTTACAGATGAAAGAAATGGCATGTTTTAAAAATAAAATTAAAGTTGTTGTTTTTTTTAATAGAAAAAGAGAACGGGCTACATAGATACTTAGGAAGTTGCAAATTTCTACCCTGTGGAGTCAATAGCAAGGTTTCGAAAGAAATTACAAAATAAATTAATGTTTTTAGATTTATACATTAAAACTGTCAGCTTAATATTGCATTTAATTTGCATGCATTATGAAAATGAATCTCGTCCTTCTATTTCTCAATGCTTTTTATTTTATCGAGAAATATAAGCATGCTTTTCTCTCTGTGTTCTGATAATTCTACTGATAGAGGGATCCTTGTCTTGCATACGTACCGCAGCGCCACCAATTTTCAGTCGTTGATGATTGGTTAGTGCGTCCGGTTTTGGAGATGGTTTCTTGCTTCCTATTTATTTATTCTACGATTTCATGCGTGTAAGAAATGAAATCGACTCACTAAAGTTGCATTGCTGCTCGAAACTTGCTTTAAAAAAAGAGAGCACTCGTTGGCAATAAATATATATTATCAGTGTATACGCCTGTTCCATAAACTATTTCTTTTAAATTAGTAAATTTAAGGCTTGGAAAGAGATTTAATTGTCTTTTGTTGGCACTCATTTTCTATCTTCAATATTTAAAAAAAAAATAATTATGCTGAAGCATTCCCCCACGACATCAGAAGGAGCAGCTTGCATTGTAACAGTTCCCCACAGGAATAAAACTACGAACTGCTGTATTATTTTTAAGCATTTTAAATTGTGTGTAATGTATTCATTAAATATTTAAGATTTTATTTATCTCAAAAGCCTTTAACTTTTACTAAATGACAAAGAATTTCATAGTCTGAAAAGACACGAATTTAAAATTATTTTTAAACCGCTCCAATTAATTTTAGGTTGATGATTTTGAAATATTTCAGTTATAAGAGACATTCAAATATTTTTTGTGGAGGGAAAAAGAGTGACAAATTTATTTAAAAAGAACGTTTTAAAATATTAGAAAAGTCTATCCCTCCATCCCGTCAAACAATTATTCATTCGGCAAAACAATGAGGATTAGCTGTTTACTGTGAAATGTCTACAATTGATGTCAATGCTTTTATGAAGACCATGAACTTCTTTGCAATGCAATCTGAAGCAAAAAACTGTGAAGAAAAGCAGAACTTGGTTTAGAAGTGAACAATGTTGATATCGGTCAAGCAAAAATGCAAACCTGCTAAATAGATTCATATTCTGAGATATGCCAGAGACATACCTGAAATTTATTTGTTTGGATTATTCTAAACCTATTTCCAGAATTCAGCAAAGTAAATATAGAACTAACTTCTTGACTTTTTTTCGAAAAATACTTTTACAACACTATTTGTTGGATTAGAAAATATTCTACGCGCTTTAGTATTATTCGTCACCAAATTAATTAAAAAAAAATTGTCAAGCTATGTCATCTGCTTCCGACGTATAGTAGCGCCATCTACAGCTAAATAAGAAAATTAAATCTTCGGTTTCATTTATTGACCTGTTTTTCCCCCTGTTGGAAAACAAATATCTAAATTGCAGGTTTCATTTTTTTTAACGAATGAAATAAATTAATAGCAAAAATTTAAGAACTATATAAGAGAAAAAAGTAGAGGCATATTTGTTCTAGGTTTTTAACCCTGGTGATTTATAATTTATTGCAGCGTAGAAAATTAGCAGCACATTCGGAGATTCACACAAATAATTTTTATGCATAACTCAGTAGAACGTCTTTCATAAAATGACATGCAATTGAGCAGTGCAATATGAATATAAGATTTAAATTTTTATTTATATTTTTATTAAATTTATAATATTTTTTATTATTATATTAATTACTTTTAATTTACCCATTTAAGAATAAAATCATGCTTATAATATCTTACATCATTAAAGACATTTTAAAATTTAATATATTGATAAAAATTACATTAAGAAATTAATCACGGATAAAAGATATAGTTGAATTCATTAATCACGGATAAAAGATATAGTTGAAATTTAAACAATAATGCTTTAACTCCATAAAGAACCTGTCGGAATGAATACACATTTATATAATATATTCCTGGAATAATTATAGGTGAACAATAAATAAAATGCTTTAGCAAAAAAAAAAAAAGTCCAATATGCCTTTTTGTATTTTCCTCATTTTAATCGAGGAGTCTATTGTCTCCGTAATTGGTCTAATTACCAGAGTAGGCAAGTTGGCTTTAGGTTTAAGCAACAGTGTTCTGTTATCTTTTTCATCCGGGTGGGCTATTTTTTTGTTGCGATCGGTTCTTTTCTTCCCCTAGCAATAACTGTCTAGAGACTTGGATCCTTCAAATAAAAATTTGACCGCTTAATGGATTGTTTTTTATCTTCCTCCTTATCACCACTGTTTTATTTTTTTAACTGCATTTGCGAACGTTGGTCCATGATTATAATCTATTGAATTCGTTTTGGCTCCAGAAAAATTTGACAAAACATTCAAAAATAAGTCTCTCAGTTCTTCAGCTGCATTACCTTCAAAATCTATATTTATTGATAATATTTTCAAATTTTTCCAATATCCACATTGATCGAAAGGGCTGCTCATTTTCTTCTGCTATTATTTCGTTTCCACTTACAACCACATTCTTTGCCTTCTTAGCATTTGAAACCTCATTTATTTATTTCTTTATCTTTGTCTTTATGAGGAAATGCACGGTCTTTTATATTTAGGACAATTTTCCCCTGTTTTCATTTTTCTTTTTCCGTTTTGAGGCCATTTGTATTTTACTATCCGTCTGCATTGACGGTTCAATTATCTCACTGGAATCAGAATCGGATGACTTTCTAGTCTTGATATGTCAGTCCTTTTCGTTCTTTAATTGGCGTTGGTGAATCGGGAATTATCATTGCCGTTCCTTTTGGCGAGTAAAATAAACTAATAATAGTTTTCACTATCCGTCTTGTTTTTGTCTGATTCCAATTTTACAGTGCAAAATAAAAAAAAGCTTTAAATAGATTTTAATTTTCAATTTGAATTATTATAATCACGCTGAAAAAAAATGCCCCAATAAAACCTCAATAAATTTTTTTGGCATAAAACTATCTAAAGAAAACAAGAATTCTCCTAATTAGATGCACCAATCAGAACTGAATTTACGAAGCAGTTTCGTGGTTAACTAATACTCAACACATTTATGGTCATTTTCCGTAAATTGGTGTTTATAATTAGCAAATAAATAAATAAATAAATAACAATTAAAATAACAATTTGCACAATGAAGAAATCTTAGAATACAGTAGCACAATATCGGCAAAAGTTCTTGCACTGAACGCAGTTATCGGTAACAATTCCTAAAAAGGTAAACACACAACAAAATGGCAACCCAAACAAGTGTCGTTCCTGCTACAATTACAGAAAGTCAAAAACCTCTAAGATATAAAAGAATTTTGAAATAAAATTCAAAAACCTGTTAATCCAGGGTTTCAGCTTCACTTGACCATCACATTCAACAAAAATTATTCATCATTTTTCATTTAATAACCCTATTTTGAAGAACACAAGAAAACATCAATCACACCAATCACTACCGACAGCGTTCCGTATACAGAACTTGACAGCTATCTCTGCTGAGTGTTTTTTTTTTCTTCTTATATTTTATAAAATTTTGATAGAAAACACTCAATTTTTTTCCCTTTCCCGAATAATCTCTAGCAGAGGTTAATGATATCCAAAAATCGAATTTGTGCTTTAGAACATATTTTTCTTAACCGAATTTTATCCACATAGCTCTCTTCGTTTTGTAGTC
This sequence comes from Argiope argentata, assembly GCA_026289955.1. NCBI lineage: Eukaryota > Metazoa > Arthropoda > Arachnida > Araneae > Araneidae > Argiope > Argiope argentata. Next base: position 3,950,430 of record JAOUZG010044942.1, on the reverse strand, counting down.
AGGGTTCGACTAATCCTAATTGGGGCCCCGGGGCAAAACTTCTCTGGGGCCCCCTTCTGCTTCGCTATTTCAGTAATAAAGAACATTCATTAAAGAATGAAGCGTAAAATAAACTTTTTATTCGATTTGAGGCCCTCTCTGATGTGGGTGCTCGGGGCAACTGCCCCTGTCTTAATCAGGCTCTGTTTGTAGTTATCTTGGTGAATTATATTTGAACAGACAGAATTCCTCAAAAGAGATTTTACTCACTATTTGCTAGAAATTTGTGAATTTGAAGTGAATACCATATACCAAATTTCAACCATATAGCTCAAAGCGTTATTTTTGACATAGATAGACAGACGAACATTTTCTAAAAATATTCTTTCGAACTCAAAAAGGTCTAAAATGTGGAGATTCAGTAAAATCTTAAATTTGAATTTTCCGAATCAGTATAGAGTCAATAAGCTATGTATAAAAATTTTTTAAAAAAAATCTTGATATATTAAATGTTATCAAGATGACATGCTTTTTTTTTAAAGAATAACTTCATTAACTGTGCAAGGAATAAATATATTTGTTTTAAACTGAAAACTGAATGCAACTTTGCTAAGCCTTATCCAAATGACTGAGATTGAAAAATATATATTTGGATTAAGAATTATAAATAATTTCCTTCCTTAAAACATGCAATATTTGTATATATAGCATTCATCATAAATATTAATTCAGCAATAAAAGTGGTATACCCAGATATTCACAAAATAACTGTTCCGAAATATAAGAAATACTTAAGTGGGAATCTACTTCATTAAAAATTAAGTTAAATGCCAAAAAGTATATTCAAAATCTTAATGTGATTCATTTTCATATTTATTTTATAGATCCTGGTAATGAGCCAAATAATTCTTGAAAATTGTAAAATCGTTTTATTGTTTCCTTAATCTTCCATAACAGTTTAAAATTGAATAATAATAAAAAAAATCATTTTCAGTCTATAAAATAAGATATTCAAATTATGGATTTTTAATTAACGAATGTTAATATTATTATTTTCATTAGATATTCATCATTAATTTTCTAGAAAAAAATATAAAAGCATACAACACTTGAGTAAAAGATAATTTATTAAAATATATCCAGCGATTATTAAGGAATATAATTTATTGCCCTAAAATAATGAAACTGAAAGCAATTAAAACATACTAAGATATTTATTTTATTCCAATACAAGAATTTCAATAAATGATATGTTATAGCTTCGATGTTATTCAACACTCAGTATTTGGTTATCACTATACAGTAAAATTTTGTATATTTTTTTAAAACCATTTAAATTTTTTGCAGTAGATAATTTAAAAGATTTATCCTTCGTGTTGTTCATAATGGACGTTCCCATCGGAATCAGTAACTCTTTCGACGTAGAGGGGTTTCCCAACCATCGTCATTACTTTAGGTTTATCGTCTGCCATAGCAACATAAATTAATGCTGCAAAGCACAAAGCAACCAATAGCATCTGAAAAGACAATAACAAAGAAATATTAGTATTAAAAAAAGTAAAAAAATCTAATTGACTGAATTTAAAATTTTCTAGTAATAATAACTGTTGGGTCGTTACGGGATTCAATAAAATAAGAATAACAGTTATTTATTTACAGGATTACGTTACACAGAGACAATTTACATGTAAAAGGTAGAATGATTTAAGATATACAAATAAGAGCATGGTGAAAATCACGCTGCCTCATTTGCAAGTCATCGCCTCCAGGCGTTAGAGGGCGCTGTCTCCGTGGTTAGTGTTTGTTACAAGGATACTTATTACTACACAAGGATATTTATGTTTATGTGGAAATTTTAATAAACAGATAAAAGAAAAGTCCTTCTCTGGTAAATAAGTAAAAAGATTTATAAGAAACCGAAACAATGATAATTTGCATGTAACATAATTGCTATTTAGAAAGATTCTCAAAATAATTACCACGAAAATGTATGTTCGCATTTGTGGTTATTAAATGACTAAATATCTACAAAAGATTGCATCATCATTAATCCATAAACATTAAAAATATACACAGGTGAATAACTAAATGTGTTGTATGGTGTAAGATATTGTTACTGATTTCTACTTAAGATAAATGTTTCTTTGGTACCATTTTCCTTCAATTTTGCATCGATTTGTGTATTGCATTATTTATCATTAAAAACGTTTCTTACTTAATGAAAGATTAATATCTGGAAACAAATATTTAAGGAAAATTTTAATCCGCGTTTTTAATAATTTTTTTGTATTGTTTATAGAAATTTTTCCATTTTTTAAAAAAAGGAAATGTTATATTAAAATAACTAAAAATTAAACTAGTAAGTTAATTAAATTTTTTCCTACGTGCAGCCGAAATGAATAATTTTAATAGAAAATTAATTAGTAAGTTAATTAAATATTTTCCTATGTACAATCGAAATGAATAATTTTAATAGAAAAGAAATATCTAAAATATGCCATAGAATGGATCCATTAATTCAAGATGAATTTTTTTTATCAAATTATATTCATCTGCACATTAAAAAGATGAATATAATCTCCTAAATAAAATCGCAACGAAATGATCACAACACAGATATTAATAAAAGCTCATTTTAAAATAACGTAATTAATTTGCTAATGCTAAATAAGCATTTCATACATCTATAGTTTAATAGAAAAAAAAAATTAGTTGCACGAATCATCACCGGTTCATGAAATATTCAAATGTGGATTTAAAATGTAATATTAAAATGCCTAAATCTAATACTTTTCTAGTACCAACATTGAAACTTTTTGTGTAACCTTGTCGCTAGGTATTTAATAGACCTTAAAAAACAGCCGTGAAATAAAATATAAAAATATATATTTCAAAATGTTTATATTAAGGATCTCATCAGTTCAAAATTTCTATGCACAAAGGAAGTTGTACTATTTATTATTACTTTTCGTATTAATTCATATAATCATCTTAATACATGTTTTATTTTTCAATTCTCACTATTAGTTCATATTCTTCCTATATATATATATATATATATATATATATATATATATATATATATATATATATATATATATATATATA
>JAOUZG010044942.1:3928162-3944738 GCA_026289955.1 Argiope argentata | reverse complement strand
GCATTTGCTTTAAACAGAAAGCAGGCCATTTTAAAATATGCTAATTTCTGAATAATGCAAAAAATTTTATGTGCTGCATAAATGCAAGTGGTATGATATAAAATTATAAAGGTAAAATATTAAGTGAGAAATTCTGTATGTTAACAGATAAAAGAAACATGACTTAATTTCAGAAAATGTATTCTCATATATATTGAAAACTGTATGAAATGTTGGTATAGTTTTAATAAAACATTACTTTACATATACATTTGCTGAAAATTCTCCTCCTAAATTCAATATTTTCATGCAAATTTCAAAGAAACATTTCCCTGTGATGAGTGTAAATAAAAGCCAACTGTATGAGCATGTTAAAAAACTTCATTCTAATTTATTTAAAACAAATGAAAGCTTAATTTTGAACTCTTGTAATTGTTTCAAAAACTAGATAGCAGAAATTAAACTAATAACTTCAATATTCTGTATAAGAACCCAAAAGTAATATTCTTCTTACAGTACCATGTGTATTTATCACCGTAATGGAGATTTTAGCTCTACAGCAAAGGTCTTTATCATATAAAGTTGACTGGATCATGCAAAATAAACTTATATTTCCCAACTTCCACATCTGCAAAGTTTTAGGGGGGGGGAAGAAAGAAATTTTTCCGACACATGTAGGACACACATTTGACGTAAAACATCTTAAGCTGTGTGGGGCGAAAAACGATAGCTGATCAATTGATTACAGGTGTCCCAGTTTCATCCATTTTTAACAACATTACAGACACATCTTCACCAACTGAGTGTTTGGCAGTAACAATAGCTCAGGATGTTAGAGATATTGCAAAGAAATATGAAATAAATGGAGACACCATTAGAAATTAAAGTGATGTTCTTTTCATGGGAGCATCGATGTATGAAATATCGGCACAGGATCACTATCCAATATTAATATAAATTATGGAGGGATGGCAGTTCAAATTTCCTAATTTAAAAAAAGAGGGAAAATCCTCTTTTTATCTAGAGGGATATGAATGAACCATAGAATAATTTAAAAAATATATGGAAATAATGTGTTGGGAATTGACTCCTCCCATGGCACTAATAAATACAACATGCAAATTAAGACGCATTTACAGCAAATTACATTGCTATTATAGATGATAATTGGAAATGCTTTCTTGTTGTCTTTTTTTTTTTTTTTGAAGAGGAAACAAAAAACAGTTTTCATTTTTCCCCCTTCAAAAAATAAAAGCTTGGGTTAGAGATATAAAAGGTAATGCTTTTATGTCTGATGATTATAAAGCCTTCCTATAATACTTGATAAGCTATTTTCAGTAAACCTAAATTCTATGTTTTATGTGACTGGCATGTAAAAAGAGCAATTAAAAAAGTTTGGCATCTGAGGCAACTAAAATAATAAATGAGAGAGAGAGAGAGAGAGAGACTAAAATTTTAGAGTATATGAGCTGATTAATGATACTGATGAATCCACATTCAAGATTTTATTAAATATATTTCTATTTAAAATTCTTTCAAATGCTGTAACATATCTTGGTTGTTATTTCATCAAAAATTATTGTAACCGAACAGAGCAGTAAACAGCCTGCTATCGTGTTCATGCCCGAATCAACACCAATATGACTGTAACTTGAATTACAATAGCGATCTGCAAAGAAAATGGGGTGAACTATTAAATAAAACTATAAACAGCTTACTTAAAAATTTAAGACTCATGTTATTAAACAGATTGACTTCTTTTCAAAGAGGAAATTAACAACAACAAAAAATGTGTACAGTTAGAAAAACACATTAAATTGCTGATGAATTAAAAGAAAAATTTTAAATATTTGCTCAGACAAAAATACTTTGATGATCACATCACTTTCTGAAGTAGGGGAAACATATGAAATTAAAGTAAAAAAGATTGAATCAGAAAATAAATGCAATTTCCTTTGATATATATGCTTTCATAAAACTGCATGTCCATGTCAATATTATGCTAAAAAATATAACATATGTTAATGTATTTTGCTTAATAGAAAAGCTGTTTACTAATCTGCAATGAAATGGTATAATAATTCAACCAGTGCTGAGCAAAGGAATCAAAGAAAAGCCTCAACATGAAACATTATAAAATTTAAAATCTTGTGCAATATCTTTAGAAATCACCTTTAAGCCCAAAATTTAGGACTAAAGAGTAAGGGATTTAAACAAAATTTGTCAGTATTAAAACAAATAAGAAGCCTTACAAGATTTAGAAGATTCACAATGTTCCCTCGATAGCATCTAACTCTAGTAGATTAAATACTATCACACCCCTAAGAATATATTCTTTGAAAAAAAAATCTATTAAGAAATTGCAGGCAAACTACAAGCAAGCAGATACCTTAGCAATACCTCTTAATCAAATTTTGGCACACATGAGGTAGTAAGAACTAATACAGCTTGAGATCATGCATATTTTTAAAATTTGTGGTTTTACAACTTTGCCTTCCAAGCCAACAGTTGAAAATAATCTCTAAATATTATATATATATATTTTAACAATGTATTTTGTATACTAGTAGCTTCTGAAACTGTGAACACTGCTTCAAGTATTTGCAATTTATTTAACATGGGTATTTCTAGCTTTTGTATGAGAATCTACTATTAGTATTGTAAACTTTCTGGTTTTTTTAAGACTTTGATTATTGGAAACCACTCTTCATTTAATGTATACAGATGAAGACTTTCCAAGGTTATTTTTCCATATCTTTTTGTTTGTTTGTTTGTTTTTCCCACCCCTTCAAGAAGAAATGATTTTCAGAAGCTGTAGACTTTCAGACATATTGAACAAAAAAAAAAATATCACAAGGATGTTAATTTTATTCAATTACTCAAAAACAGATAAATTATATATATATTTTTCTAAAGAGTGTTGTTACAGAAAATTTGTTAGGCTTATTATAATGTTGCAGAAATAATTTAAATTTGTAGAAATGAAATGACTTTCCTTTTTTAATATTTTGTGTTTTGACTCATTCATATTATTGATAAAATGTTTAAATTTATCCCAGTTTCTTATACTTTTTTAATAATCTGTTTTCCGTAGCTTATTGCAAATTGTAAAGCTATATATGTGTATAAAAACTGCAAAAAAAAAAAAGAGAGAGAGAGAGAGAGAGAGAGAGCTTAATTTTGAAAATTGTGGTTATTAAGAAGTTGGTAGGATAGTAAAAATAAGGAAGAAAATTGTTAATCCAAACCCAATTTCTAAATAAATTGTAACAATTGGCATAGAGAGGTCTGTAAAATATTGCCTTCTGAGATGAAATAACCACAACTCTCTCCTTTAATGAAATCAGATAACACTTTGTAGAAGCAAATCACTTTGAAAATGATTTTTATACAAAAAACTTCAAATGTAAAAAAATGTTTAATTTTTTCTTTCTTTCAGAATATAGCAGAATTAGTTGCAGACTTTTTTGCTGAATGGAAACAGTTATGATACTTATTTCTTTTGCAGTACTTTATATTACTTTTATAGTATATATATATATAAAGTAGTGAAATAAAAATTGTGAATAGTTTCAAATAGTAATGTGTGTACTACTATTATTTTTTCCAATTTATTGCTATCAAATCAATGGCTCTCTTTTCTGTTCACTTTGATCTGGTTCCTGAATAAGATGCCATTTTTTATGCAAAACTAACTAAATTCATCATTAAAAGTAAAATTTCAAAATTATAATTAAGATAATTCCAATCTATTAAGCATAATTTTTATTTCAATCATCTAGTTTTAAATGCATTATTTTCTTGTATTATGCATTCAAACCAAGTATTTTAATTTTATTATAGCTTCTTATTTTAAGAATAGCTGTTGAATTTTCAATGTAGTGCAAAATAATTGTTCTTTATTATTTTTCTATAAGGGCATTAATAACATGATTTATAATAAAAAAATACTGAACATTATTTGTTTTACTTCACTTTCAGAGACAGTATATTAATTTAAGATATTTTTTTAAATTTAATAACATATTAATTTAGAAAATATTTAATTAAGTATGACAAATATCTTCATTTTCCTAGCATCTTTTAATGTTTAGGATTAAAGTTCATAGTGTTTGAAACTTATAAATGATAGGTGTATTTTTCTTCGAAGACCATATTGTTTTGTGATATAATTTTTTAAAATATTAATATTCCTTCATGCAGCAACACAATAGTAATTTTTGTAAACAGCCTTTTCAACTAAATAAATATTTGTGCTTTTATGTATTGAATTTCAATAAAATTTCTCTTATAGAACTTCTGTCTTTTATCCTTCTCTTATAAATATTTTGATGTATTTCTTGGAATAAATCTTTGTAAATTTGTATAAAGTTAATGCTCCATTTAAGAAATAGGCAAGTTCTTCAAAAAATGGCAAAAAGAAATTGTGCAATTAGATTTCTTATTTTGTTTGTTAAATGAATTTTGTAAATATATATAAAATAATATATTAAATTGATAATTTATCTTCAATTAACAATTACTTATATCACTATCAAGGTGCAAAATATCATGATTAGTACTTAAATTTCAAAAAATATTTAATTTCAGTAACAAAATTAAAAAGTGCAAAAACATTGTTAGAAATGTAAGGTGATATCAAAAGCTATATTCAGAGTGTTTAAAGGGGGAAGTTTCCAATACAGTATTACAGTCTATTAAAGATAACTTGGCAAATGATAAAATATATTTCTTTTTAGCTAAAACAAACCCTTTTTTTTTTTTGTCTCAATCAGTGTAGTAAATCCTCTTATGGTCTAAAGAAGGAATTTCAAAGCACTTAGTACGTTTAATAATCTAAATAAAATTATAAATTCAACATTAATTTTTTTATGTACCTATTATGATTAAAATATGAAAATAATACTTTTTTTTCAATAGAGATATTCTTCATTATTTTTTTACTCAAATGATTTCAATTTGATTGAGATTTTTAAAAAAAATCTTTATCAATAAAAAAATATAAAGTAAAAATTTTTTTTGTCACATTTTTAATAAAGATAAAATATTAATCTTTTAAAAATTAATACTCTGACTTTTGATAAGAACATGATTATTATCATTTCTTTAATGTTATGTTTCTTCAAATATACCAATACAATCCAATTTAGATGATAATTTGTTAGTTTTAATAAATTTTGGAGAAGTTCAGAGATTTTTTATTGCTAGAAAAAGTTGACATAATTATTTAGTAATGGCAATTTACAATTTTTATTAATTTTTTAAATCAAAATATGTTTTATTATACAACAGAACACACTAAAAATACAGAAATAAGTATTTTTATAAATGCCCATTTAGAATTAAGTATATATCTTTCAATAAAAATTGTACATTAATACAAAACAGAAAAAAGTCTATACTTAGCCACAAAAATAAAGCACCTTTCTATTTCTAGGGTACTTAAAAGTATTGAAATTTTACAGCACTCTATTTATAGTAAGTTCACAAAATTGAAATTAAATCTTTTCTACTTCAGCAGTTGGTAATAACTTAGGTACTCTTTATAAAATATTGATAGTTTATTATTGCTATGGCTGTTCATTTTCTTAAAGTATGGTATCATTTATTTTAAAAGCAGCCTAACATTTTAACTTGAAACAATTCAACTTAAAACAAATTCTTATAAACTTTAGGATATGAAGTCAAAAATTATCCATATGCTCAGTTACACTCATGTCCGTAAATTAAAGATAATGCCAGCTCTAGCAAACAAATAAATCAGAAACAAAATAAACATGACTTATTCATGAAACCCCACTGATTAAAAAAAATTATAAAAATAAAAAAAGATAATGCATGTATAATACCATTCACAAAAAGTACAATTTTTGTACCCAGGAACAATGAAAAAAAAAATCCCTTTAAAAAATTTAATTTTACATGGTTGGATCGATAATTAATACATATAGTAATAATTGCCTGATAATAATAATAATACTCCATACAACCTGTAGGCACGCTGAGTATCAAATTATTCAGCTGATAACTCAATTCAGCCAACAATGCTCTCGTAACTTATAGAACACATATAAAAAGTTATTGAAGGGCTACTATTTGGAAGCCAAACATGTCTAATATATGCTCGATAAGATTCATGTCAGATGAGAAAGTTAGCCTTTCCATATTGGTGATATCCTCAGATTGAAGGTATTTGTTAACGATGCTTGCATGGTTATGAAGGAAATTGTCAACCATAAAAGCAAATTCTGTGTATTTGGCTCCTTGATAGTTTTAGAATGATGTTTTGATAAATTTGGTTTGTCATGGTTCCAACTTAAGTATATAGATCATTCTGGAGCTCAGTATAAATGCACCCCAAATGGACAATCTGTCTCCATTATAACGGCATGTTTTGATGATGTTCTCTATCAGGTAACAATTTCGTATGAAACTTCAAAGTGGATCACACAGCAGGCTAAACCTGTAACATCAGTAAACACCACTGAAGCTCAATGAATTGCCCATTCTCTATTCCAGGCTAACCAGAACACATTTGACAGGTCAGCACACATATAGATCAATATATCCCAAACATCTGCCCATGGTTTACTTTGAAACTACAGTGGATGAAGATATCTCACGAGTATAAGTCTGATGCTGCACTCGATCTGTTCATTTTGGCAGTTATTGCTAAATACTGGCTTTCATTTGACATTGTAACTCAAAAGTGATATACATTGTTAATTCTACTGATATTTCCATCATCTTGAAATCATTGCCAAAGCCCAGAAATGACACTTTGGCCAATTCTAAGACCCAGATATTTTCATCCGAGTACGCCCATATTCCAGTCAACAGATAAATGTACCCCATACAAAAATTGTCCATATGCATCCTCCATGTTATCTTTTTTTGTTTATGGCATTGAGGGACTTGCAGAAAGCTTGTGAATGGTTTTACCCATTTGACATCATCCCCTATGTCACAGGGGTAAAACCATTAATTATTAGCTTTTGATTCTTCATGTTAGTTCAAAAATATGAAATTCTTAAATAAAGTTCTTATAATTATAATACAGTTAACATATTTTGATATAATGAATTATAATCTACTTTTAAAAAATATATAGTGATTTAATAATATTCACTACCATTACCTATGTTTTTCTTGTATTTTTGATTTTTATCTTCACCTAATATCATAGTGATGCAGGATTTTGAGTGAATTTCATTAGCTGTTACCAAGATTTATTTCATCCATTCGCTATCTTTAAAGTCTAGCATTTGAAACCTGTGCAGGCAGCCTTTGCTTCTTCCAATTGTTTTCATAATTGTCCATGTTAGAAACTAGAAATAGAATATAAACAATTAACCAAAGATGAACGAAATAACATAGTAATTTTCAAGATATATTTTTTTAATCATTTACTTTTTATTTTTAAATGGTATCAAAAGCAGCTTTAAATTTGGTAAAAAAAAAAGCAGGATAATTAATCAAGATGCTCAAAATTTTAAAGTCTGTTAAAGTTATCATAAGGTTATTGAGTTACTCCATTTGGTGATCTATCATGAAAGAAAATTCAGGTTTGACAACAGTATGATGTTATTTAATCTAACCTAATACTTCTGTATTTTTTACTATTATGCATAAGTTAACGAAAAAATTTTCAATAAGAACATATAAAGGAAACAGTTTTTCTTAAGATTTACATCGTATTTGCATGACATGAGTAAATGCATTTATTTTGTAGATTTGCCCTCATTTTATTTTATTAATTCAGTCAATCTATGCTTACTGAATAATAATTAAGTAAACTAACCGTGTTTGGCAATCAAATTGTTTGACTAATTTACTGACTTTTTAGACTGTTAAATTATAAATATAAGATGCATTTCTTAAAAAATAATTCATCTTATAATTTGATATGACTAAAACACAAGAAATTAATTAAAACAATATTGTTTAAGTTAAATTACAAAGTGTACTAAAATATAATTTAATATCATTAAAAAAGACCTTTTTAAAATTTTTTTAGACAATAAATAAAAATTTAAATAAGACAATGAATTTCAAAGACGATATGAGTATCAATTTCCATACGCAAATCATAACGATCATGACTAAACTCACGACTGACATAAGACGCCGAAATTGAAAAATTTCGGAGCGATTTCTCGCCGAATATAAACATAATTTTTTATTGCAATTTTCAAAAGTTTAACATTTCTGGTATACAACAAAGATTACAGACTTTTATAGAGTTTTTGGATGACCGACAGTTATTTGACGTGTTTGGCGGAAAAGCTACATTAACCTAAGTCTTATTAGCACTTACTTACCTTGCAATGGTTAAGCCTATATTTACGATTCATGGAACCTTTTATTTAAAGCCCATTTCTTTCTTCTGTCTGCCCTCTTTGAAGAGAATGCAAAGAATCCTCTAAACATATTTACTAGTATTTTTTGCAACTCCACCCATTAGTTAATTAAAGAGTTTGATTCAATACACAGGTATAACTGCTCAATGCATAGAATGAAGAGTCTGAATTCGTAGAATATTATGCTTATATTTGACTGCTGCCATTCGACAATTAGTAATAACCTTTATTTCAGTGTCACATTAGTTAGCGTTTTATATATATATTCTTAATTAAGTTAACTAAAAATAAAGATTAAAATAAAATTTGCTTTGCATATTTCAATGTATCATGTCAGAGCATCATTTCTTGAACGGCCAAGTACAAAGTGCTTGTGCAAGTTAAATTATGTTTTTATTCATTTTAATGGTTTCATTGAATGAGTCACTTTAGTATTGTAAACGATCATAAAAAAACTTTGTCTCGCATTGATTGTTTGAAAAAACATCACATTTCCTATTTATTTTATTTCATATAATTGCGTGCTCAAAATGACATTTTTCTAGGTTTCATTTGCTGTTGTCATTAACTTATTTTTTAAAAAAATCAGCGCTTTTGTAAATGCAATAGCCATGCGTTATCAAAAGCTGATTTTTTGAGATGCTCGTGCAGATAATAAAATTTTTATTTTTCGCCTATGGATTTTTGTTGGTGCCAGAAAACCTCATTCCCAAGACAATATCATGTTCTGACATGGTAAGAATTCACATCTTAAATTATAACAAATTCTGGCCAACAAAAAGAGAAATGAATTTCAAATGATTTCAATTAAAAATGTGTAATTAAAAACGAACAGTTTGAAGAGTCATTATGGCGAAGTTTAGCCAAATATGGCTCTTGTGCCAAAATATCCCAAAAACCTGAAGAGTCATTATGAATATAAAATCCATACGAGAAATTTAAACTCTTATCATGCAGTTTATGTAAATGATGCGGATGATGGTTTGAAATAGAAATAGCAAAATAGCATTATTATTATAGAAATTATCAAGTAAATATCATAAAATTAAAAAAAATACATATATAGAACTTTTTAAATATTTTTAGAAGTGTGGTTTTTTATACAAAGCATATTTTATGATTCGTATGTTCAACTTCATAAGCATCTGGTTTTTTTTAGAAAACTTCATTGTTTTACAATACAAAATGCTTTAATGCGAGACATTTTTATTGAATTGGTTAGTAGGGAGGAATTTTATTTTTATAACTAAATATATTAACATTCCAATCATAATTTATATTCAATAACAATGTTTCTTTTTGTTGTTCTTGATCTGAGAGGCATTTTTTCAGTCTATAGGAAACACTTTTTTTAAATAAAAATATCAATCAAATATCGTGCTTCATTATTATAAATAAATAAATCCCTACTTAATAATAAGCTAGCCATGAATGGGTAGTAATTTAACAGATATTCATTAAAAAAGCAGTTTGATATGAAGCTTCATCTAAAGCAATTCTTCAGATATAGAATATAAATCTTATTTAATAAACTTTGTTAAATTACGACATAATATATTACTTAAGAAATAATCAGCAAAACGTTTGTAACACATTGTGGCATTTCTGAATATGCAACAAGTATGCATTTTTATAAATGCATTCCACATATTGAAGTTCACTCATTATATCTAAAAAATAGCATTGCATATTGCAAAATTTGTATGAATTCACAGAAATTACCCAATCAGATGCAAAAAGCTTCATCTCATCAGCAAAATTACGATGTAGAATTGGAGTTCTACTGCTTTGTTATGTTCGAAGAACTAAAAAATTTAAATCGATTTCATGAAAAATAACTAAATATATTTTATTTCATTAAGTTAAAAATATTATAAGATGTGATAGTAATTCAGCAATACAAACAGAAACTGCGCATGCTCTCTAATAATTCGAACTAACTTCTAATTAAATTAATTCGAACTTTTTTCATTCATTCAAATCAAAGGTTATAAAAATTTTAAAATTCTTGCTAAGTATACCTGCTCTCTGACGAAGAAAACTTGAATAGTTACTGTAATGTTTGATTTCCTTTGGCGATGTCTGCGGAAATAATTGGCGAAATTCACCAACAAGGGTTATTGTTTTTTTGAATGATATAATGAGTAGAGCTTGTGTGACCGAAGAAGGGTTTTGTTTTTGGTTTGAATTGGAATAGATAATAACAAAAAATACTGGCTTCTGAAACACAGAGAACATATTAATTTATTCAATGATTTTCCAGAATAACATAACTTTAGCACACATCTTAAAACTTTTTTTTTAAAAAAAGATAATGTACAAAGAAAATATCTGGAATGAATTTAAGAAAATAAAGCAGTAAAGAAGAAAAAGTAGAATGAATCCAAGAAAAATAAGTCAGAAAATATGGAGAGTAAAACGAATCGAGATAAAATAACAATTCTAAACTTAAAATATAAATTGACAAAGAATTGTTTCACTCCTCAGCATGTTGTAAGTAAAGTCACTGAATTTCTTTTCTGTTTTAAAATATTGTTGCTTATAATTAGTTCATACATGAATAACCTACACAGACAACACGGCATTCATAAGCCATAGAGCAAAATATCTATGCGGTTGTTACGTTCCATGTAGAATTAATAATGAGAAATCATTAATTATTTATAAAAAAAATTTTAATTTTAAAAGTGATAGTAAAATTGATCTTCGTATAATGTTTTTTAAATGCTTAGGTTAACTAACCCTAGTAGCCCACAAATATTGTTGTTCACGCGCATTTCTCCACCTCGCTCACTCTCGTGACTCAATGCAATTACGTGTCGCGAGCTGTATATATATTTATTACTGTGTTGTTCTATGAATTTATAATTGTGTTTTAATAAAAGATGGTTGTTTATTAAATTGGTGTGATTTTATTTGAGGAGTAATATTTTAGAGATCCTTAACCCAATGAAGGTGTTATGAGGAGTATTAATATGGTCCGTCGATGAGTTGAATGAAGAAATAACAATTGTACAATATTAATCAATATTCGCAATATTCTTTAATATTGTTTAACATCATATAATATCGCCCAATATTGTACAATATTATGCTACAGGATGTGTGCTACCTGGAAATCGAAACAAAGTTTAAATTTTACAACACAATTTCTATTATTACCAACGCTCTATGGTTTATCCGAGATGATACTGTGGTGATTGCTATATAAGCCAGATAATATCCTTCGAGCTGAAGGGCCCCTTTCGCTCGAACGGTATGTTACTCGGCTAATAACCATGAGAATGGGAGTTTGGGCCTACCGCAATCAACATACATCCCAACATGGTAACCCGGCGACCGACCTTGGATAACGCAACCTTCGCCCTTAGCTTCGTTCTACTTTCGTGGTGCCCTCTATCGGCGACTCAAAGACCTAGACGCACATTAAATACGACAGTTGTTCACATCACCACCAACACCACATAAGTAACGCTCATCTAATCAATCGACTCACTGGTGAGAGAGTATGTGGTGATTTCTATATAAGCCAGATAATATCCTTAGAGCTGAAGGGTCCCTTTTGCTTGATCGGTATGTTACTCGGCTACCAACCATAAGATTGGGAGTTCGGGCCTAGCGCTAACCACATCGACAATACTCTGCACGATCTTAAAACTTCAAATCCTGATCCAATTTGATTTTATCAAAGAACTTACAAGAAAATAATTTACTCAAACAAATGAAATCATAAAATTCTCAAAACCAAAGGACAAATTAACTATGCCTAAGCGAAACGGAAATATGAAATTGAAAATATGTTTTTTTCCCTTGCTACCAAATGGAATTAGCCACTTAAACCTCCAGGAAGCTTCCGAAATTTAAATTGCATCCAAAAAAACTGCTTCTATATACACCTTAAGTGCATACAAGCAATCTTTTTTTCAAACCAATTGTCGCATCAATGACACATTACTTTTGTTTTTCCTTCTGCAATTGAATAGAAGTGTTTAGGCACTAAAGCTTTTCAAACATCCAATTCAAGCAAGTGTTGTGGTTTATGTTTTATTGCTAATCAGTCCTGAGCATTACTCGTTCATGCAAGAGTAGTGATGTTAAGGCCTTATCACACGGCAAAATACCGTCTACACTTTCGTGGACAGTCTTCGATTTAGGCCCGCAGGCAAACGGGCAAGCAAGATTTTCGACACCGTGAGCTTTTTTTAAAACCATCTTGTAAATGTCCACGATAGTGACGGAAATATCGTTTGCAAACGAAATTCAACCAATCATATGAAACTTTGACAGTGACGTATGTGCCAAGAATGTCGCGATTGACGCCAACTAAGTAGAAGCAATGAATCAAGAGCGATAAATGCGTACACCTAAGTTTTTAGGTTTACCAGACAGCAAATGCTCAAATCACGTCACTTTTTGGTCATTTGTCCCCGAAAATGTAAACCGTATTTTGCCGTGTGATATGGTCTTTAGTTTAGTATAGAAGTAGAATTTTTTTTAAATATAGAAGTACATTTATTAATAAGATTAAAAAAAGGAAACCAGTTTTAATCTTGCTTTTCTGAAGTATATAAAGAGAAACGATAAAAAAAGCTTTAAAAATACTATACTAAATTGCGAATTTTTCAAATTCCTTTTTCGCTTTATATTTTACAATATTTTTTAAATTAATTACATTGAAAATTCGAAAAATTTCAGCTGCTTTTTAACGGAGAGATGTCACACTGGTTTGGATACTTGTCATACAAACTTAACAAATACAATAATGGAAGAATTACAAAAGAATGCTCTAGATGTTAAAATAAATAATTAAAATGTAAGGCGTTCATTAGGAAACTCTCAGCAAATGCTGTACTTTAAGTAAATGATGTATAGAGTTTTTTAAAAAAAGGCCTTGTACTATTAGGATAATTATTCTAAGCCATTCAAAAAATCTATATTTTTATATGTAATGAAAATTTTATTATCAATTTAACCTCTTGCTTATATGATAATACAGATTTTAGTATGTAAATGAGAGAGATAAACGTTTGCTTCTCCTACATTAATTGATGAAATAGAAACTTATCTTATGTAAACACATTTGATGTTAATATGGTATTTTCAAATATTAATTGATTAGTTTTTTATTAATTAATTAAAAAATAATTTTCAAGCAAAAAATCTTTATTTCTCCACCGCCAAATGAGTAATAAATTCAGTTTTTTTTTCATGTTAATGAGGTTAAGCTTAACATATTTTCGGCCGATTATTTCGAATGGGTCCTGTTTGTTTTCTTAATGTTTGATGCATTTAAAATTAAACATTGCTAATCAATCAATTTTTCAGATTCATTCTTAAGTACTTTCGAAATAAAATAATACAGAATAAAGAAAATTAAAAAACAAATTCTAATCTGTATTGCGTTACTCCAAATGGCGTAGAAAGTTAACGCATTTTGCGTTGCCTCAATTGGCGCTGAAAATTCAACGACACTGTAATTTTTTGATCAATTATTTATAATGTGTAATTATAGGCCGTAATATAGTAATTATAGGCCGTGATAATCTGGATGGTAGGCGTTGGATTCAGGGCCCGACATAGCCTATTCGAGGAGAAATGTAACACATAGCAAAAATATAGACATTTATTCTTAAATGTAAATAAACAAAAGAAATCGACTGAAGGAGTTCATGAAAGACTCCTGTCAAATCTGTGTCTAATTCTGATGCGAATGGGGATGTGCGGATGCAGAGTAGGTGTCAGTATCTGTTTTATTTTGTCCCTTTGATCCAAAGACTTGAGAGTAAAATTTCTCAAGATTTGAATGATGATGACTTTCGCTTCCATTTCAGCAAACTTGATTCCTAAAAATAAAAATAGTTTAAGCGTCTGTCACAAAAATCTAATGGATGATCAACTGACATCCATATTGGGGTAAATTATAAATTCAAATAAATAATTATAGATAATTATTGATTTAAATCTTGCATAATTTCAACACTTTACTTATTAGCTTCAATTATTACATATTTTTTAATGAGAAACAAACATTTTAGAAATTCTCTTTTATTTCTAATCAAAGGATTCATAAAATGCTTGTTAATTTTTTCTTCTTCAATAACTTAAACGCATAAAATTAATGCAATAAAAAGTATTGGAAAGTATCAGTTCACTGTAATAAATTTGGCGGAATTCTACATTATTTGGCGATTTTTCGCTATAAAATCACTGCAAGAAATTTGGCGAAATTCTACATTATGTGGCGATTTTTCGCTTTAAAATCACTGCAAGAAATTTGGCGAAATTCTACATTATGTGGCGATTTTTCGCTTTAAAATCACTGCAAGAAATTTGGCAGAATTCTACATTATGTGGCGATTTTTCGCTTTAAAATCGCTGTAAGAAATTTGGTGGAATTGTACATTATTTGGCGATTTTTCGCTTTAAAATCACTGTAAGAAATTTGGCGAAATTCTACATTATTTGGCGATTTTTTGCTTTAAAATCACTGTAAGAAATTTGGCGGAATTCTACATTATTTGGCGATTTTTCGCTGGCGCCAGGCTAACGGAAAAGTACCCACTTATTTTTTAAAATATTGATTGCATAGTCAAAGTCAACAATCTGAATTTTAATTAATTTATATAAAGCTATTAAAAAGCTTTTCAGTGCTTACCTATACAACTTCTTGGGCCAACAGAAAAAGGAATGAACGCATATTCTGGTATGTTTTTCCTATTTTCTGGTAGAAATCTGTCCGGAACAAATTTTTCAGGATCTGGAAATATTTCGGGGTCTCTGTGCAGAAAGTACGCCAACACAACACAACTCGCCCCTTTTGGAATTGTATAGCCACCTGAAGAATTACACAGAGGAAATTAATCAATTTTTCTTGCTCAGTTTTTATTATTACAAAAACTTTTTTTTTTACTTTGAAGGAGGGTTTGTCTTTTGTCTAAATCAGTTTTAGTGCAAAACTCGAATCTAGAGATTTTATCAAAATATAAAAAAAATGAATTCTACGGTCGCAAATTTCAAGTTATCAGATGAGAACATTATTATTTCTTAGTTATTATTTGTCTTCATTAATTTAAGTTTTTACGTCATTTAAATAGTTTAAATGGGTTTGAAAAAACTACGAGACTTCTCTCTCTCTCTAATGATAATTTTTTTAAACTTTCATTTTCAATTTTTCTAGCTGGCAAATAAAGTTTTGGACCTCGACCGATTTTAAGATAAAAAAAAACTCAGTTTTTTCGACGATAAGTTCACTATTACTGTTAGCTATTGTATATGTTGTAAAATCCAATGAGCGTAATGCAGATTGATCTTAAAAATATAATCTAATATTGACAGTATTTTGAGAAATACAATGAGTAAGAATGCGCTTATAATATCATTAAAGAATAAATGTAAATCGCGTTTTACAAAATTGCGATAGTTAAAACTGAAAAAGAATAATAATAATAATAATAAAACTATAATTTTCTGAGCACGAGATTAGTTATTTAAAGGTAATAAATCGTAAACAAATTGGAAGATGACGTCATTTCATAGAAACGACAAACAAAAAGCAATTGATAGTAACTTTAATTAAATATTTCAAACAATACTGACTAAACAAGCCTCAAATGCCATGAATCAGTTGACTCGCTATTTACCAATAAAAAAAACTATTACTGGTTTTTTTTGCCTAAGTTATTTCGGAGACATCAAAACCTCCGAACATAAACAACATCATGTTCTCACATGATAATAAAGATTTGAAACGGATTGTAACGAATATTGATTTTCCATTTCACTGGCGATAAAGTCGCCAAAAGTTATACAAGTGGCGCCAAGCAGTATATCCTCGCTGGCAGCATTTCCTTTTGTGTATTCTGGGTGTTGGCGCCAATAAAGCCTATGTATTATTTTAATTCGATACGTTCTTCGAAAAGAATCCGAAAAATCGATGAATTAACAGTGTTTCATTTTAAATGCATCAAACATTAAGAAAATAAACATAATCGTTTGATATAACCGGCCGAAAACATGTCAAGCCTAACCTCATTAGCGTAGGGGAAAAACAAATTCAATTCGTTACTTATTTGATGATGGCGAAATGAAGATTTTTCACTAGAAAGTTAATTTTTAATTAATTATTAAATGATTAATGAATAATTGAAAAAATTGTCATTAATCATTAATAAATTTTTTTCTTGAACTTGATTGGACGAATAAAAAGTATTTTATTAACGATTGTAAACTTGAACAAG